>CM033475.1:128706322-128861890 GCA_019447015.1 Hymenochirus boettgeri | reverse complement strand
CGTATAAAAATAAAGGCGACGTTTCGGTAACATCCATTACCTTTCTCAAGCCATATTATAATGATGTAATTTAACAGCTCATTAACTAACTGCAAAAACACCTGACCTAATCACATGACCGATATCAATTAAGCAACAAAGCATCCATAAATATAAAAGATTCAATTATCAAATATATACATAAAGGTCATAATCCCTGTTAAGACCATTAGGCCACAGAGTATTGAGTTCATTACCTCCCCTTCTCTGTTTACAGATCTGTTCAATAACAAAAATCGTCAGCTGGTCACAGCTGTGGCCAGCAACAGCATAATGCTGAGGAACAGGTAAATGAGAATGCCCACACCTAATGGAAGACCTATGTTGGGAGATACGACCCTTCACCTTTTGGGTGGTCTCCCCAACATAGAGCAACCCACAAGGGCACCTTAATACATAAATGCAAAAATCGGTATCACATGTGAAAAAGATGACATCTTCACCATCATTGTTTATGGGACTCTTGAGATTTTTTGTATATGGATGCCTTGTTGCTTAATTGATATCGGTCATGTGATTAGGTCAGGTGTTTTTGCAGTTAGTTAATGAGCTGTTAAATTACATCATTCTAATATGGCTTGAGAAAGGTAATGGATGTTACCGAAACGTCGCCTTTATTTTTATACGATGATTAACCAAGAATAAATTTTCTACGAGTGCTGCACAGATTTGTTCTCTTTTCTATATATATATATATATTTATATATATATCTCATATTTGTAGCCATATTCAGGGGGTTATTCAATAAAAGTTCTTATCGTTTAAAATGGTGCTAATTTTGCCCCAACCAATCAGATCTTATTTAACATTTGAAAGCTATAATCTGATTGGTTGGGGGTGTTAAGGTACACAGTCCCCCTTGTGATTGCTCATCCCAGATTCCTTAACCTACTAGTAAGCCATCGGCTTTTCATCTAAGATGTAAAGAATTGCTTTCCACTCCACGCTTTACTATTTAGCACAACTTCCTCTCAGGTGTAGGAATGAGCATATGTTTGCCTGGCCTGTAATAGCTTTACTTAAGATCTTTGGGATCAGGCAGGAACTCTGAGGTTTCCATTCTCTTTTCGTATTAAGGACAGTTTACCCTACACAAGCTTTAGTACTAATCACACTGGACACAATGGGGTCGGACTTGTGTACAGCTCTAAACTATACATTAGCTTTCTGCTTCAATCTCTAAGCTGTGAAATTTGAACGTTGTTGTCTCCAATGGTGATATCTGACATACCGTATGGCATCAATCCTGCATCTAGTGAACCATATATTGGGTTTCCTGTAAAACAGCCTAAAACACAAGAATCTATTTCCTTATATCCTTGATTTTATGCTTAAACAGAGATTTTGTAGTTCTATCGCAATGCATTTAACAATGGTATTAGAATAATGCGCTGGAGAGGTGGAGGCAGACTTGGCCCTTGAAAAGGAGGTGATGAGGATGCTAGAAGTTTATGTATAAGGGATAAATGTTCCAAAATGTGTTGGGTAGTGGCGGGAAAGGAGAATATAGTGGAGATCCTTTGTTAGTTCACAGGTTATGGCGTGTGACTAAGCAACCTGGAATGACTAGCTACCAATAATAATCGTCCACTCCTGAGGTGACACTTTTTTAATCCAATCCAGATAACCTTTGCTTCCTGCACAGGACCCCCACAGATTCAGGCCCAGATGGTCCCCAAGTCCCGAAATCCTGCCTCTCCAAAAAGTGGAAGCTCAAGGCAAAGAGAAATGCTACGTCCCAACACGAGAGTATCGCAACATTGACTTGGAACGAGAACCAGTTGCAGGAACCACCCATCACATCAAGCCCCGCCCCCCCGGGATGCCATGTAAGCCGGTAGGCAATTAGGCAAGTAAACAGCACAACCAAGAGAAGCGACACATACAGTAGCCTTGATGGGGCTGATCAATGGATACATCACCACAAGCAACAACCTGGATGGTCGCCAGGGCCTGCAAGGACGCACCTTGGACATCCCGCAAGTTGCTGGCACCTCTGGGTGAGGCTTCTTGTGAAAATAGTGGGGATTTTAATTCTTAGTCCTAATGGGCCAATGTGTCATGGAGATTGAGGGTACCAATGACATGACCTCAGTTCAAGGGTTCCTTCTTGAGCCTCTTACCTCATGAAAAACATCCATCAAGCCCTTAAATCCTCTATGCTTTTCAGACAGGGGCCCAACGACAACCCTAAAAAGGGCTTTTGACCGAAAAGGGGGGCCAGCAGGAAAGGGACCTGCTATAATGACCCCCAATGTTCAGGCAGTGTGTTGTGACTTGGGCAAGAATGGGTTAACTTTGTGTTAATTCTTGCAGAGGACCAATAAAATACCATTACCAAAGGACGGATTACACCCAGGAACAGTCTAATTGTTTTATATTACGATTAGTGGAAGCATGGAAACCAGAATGTGGGGCCGGAACTGTGGTATCTGGAATTCTTTAATACATCTATGGGGTCAGGGATCTTGTGGGTACCTAAGGAGGATCCATTTTAAAGGACAGTCATACATGTAATACATCTATTCGGTATTGCAATATGTAAAGACCAAAATCCATATTCATATTTTGAATGAGGAAGTTAGGCCCATTAAAAATTGATACCCCACTTAAGACCTTCATGCCCACTTTCCAATGGCTATTTTACTGGATGATCTTGGGAAATATTAATTTACCACAGGCATGGTTGGTATTGCCAGTAAATGATAATTAATACTGGAGAGACTATGTTGTCCCTATCCCAGATACAGGAATGTACATATCATCTATTTTATATGGAATCTGGCCCTAACTGAGGTGGACTTAAAAAAAATGCTTTTGGCGAGCGGTAATATCTGGACATTCTATACCTCCCCCGCATGCATACCCAGGGAGGGGGGGTTTGCAACAGAGGGGTTTTAACAATCCTTGTAGCCCCTATAACTTTGTCATAATGAGGGTGAGCAGTGCTAACAACTGGTTTATGGACCCAAGTTTCAAAGCCCCGCTCCGTATAACAGGACTTCTTATAGTGAGTAGGGTCTTGATAATTTTTATCCTTGTTTTTTTATATAAAACGGTTGTACCGAGTGTAGGTCAATTTAAAGTGAACAACCCTTTATTTTTTTGTATTATACATGCACTAGTCCACCTTTGGCATATTAAATTCTAAATTTAATAAGTTATTCTCTTTGATGCTTAAAGACTCAGTAGCCTCTTAATTTTTTATATTTGTTGAAGAGAATTTTTTGGCAGTAAAAATAGCTATTTAACTCGGTGCTGGCTTGTGAAGGACTGATGCTATTAACCGTTTAGTTGCTGGAGTGAATGGTGTATAGTGGTTAACCATTTAGGCTGCCAGACAGAGGGTGTTGCAATCGTCATTTAGAGTCAAGAATGTTTTTTGGGACATCTTTAAGGCCCATAACTTAAAGTGGTAAAAAGGGCAGCTGTGTACCGATTGGAATTGCCATGTATCACATGCCCCAGCGACTGGCTTTCGTTTACCCCCATGTGAGATGGTTCTATCCTGCAGTATTTACCCATTATTTCCTTTCTGTTGCAGGGCTTAACTTGCAGTCATGCTTAATAACAATGGAGCGAGCAAGAGGTAACCACCTTTGCCCCAATACTGGAAGGGAGGAGGATGTCAGGTGAGCAAACTGAAAGCATGCGAAGCCGTGGCTAAATCATATATTAAGCAGAAGTAGGCATGGGCTGTTCTTTGAGGGTTTTTTACATCAACGGTTTCAATATACCCTTCCAAGCCTAGCGGTTTTTTCATCCCTACTTATGTCGCAGCTGAAATTGTCCTCAATTACAATCTAATGGTCTTGGAAAAACTTTTTTAAGGAGTTTAGGCAGGTTTAATGCATGCCCCTTTACTCCCCTTCCATATCCCTTCCTTCCATATCCCTCCTATCCAGTTTTTCCCACTTAGACTGGTGGCCAAAATGAGTGTGGGGGTTCTAATTTAAGAGGCTGGAACAAAGTTCCAAGAAATCCCCAAAATGGCAACAATCACCGCTGTTTGGGCTCCTTTCCAGACACTAAGGTAGTTGCAAATCCTCTCCGCCCCCTCCTCCAGGCTTCAATTTCAACATCCAACAAGGAACAAAGTAGAGGAGCACACTACTATGGTAAATCTTCGTTTATTAGTGCAAAAACCACATAACTACAACAACGTTTCGGACTCCTAGGCCCCTCCTCAGGTAATGGCATCACAAATAGAAGCAAACTACCCTCTTTGACAGCAAACATTGGTTTTTGGGTTTCCGGCAGGCAGGCATAATGGTAAAAGGTCCGGATAATACAGTTCAAGTAATTTCGGCTAAACTGCCCGTGGCCACACAGAGTGAATGTTTCATTTCCACACCTCTTTATAGGGTTGACATGGCAAGGTGGCTGCTCCAGATCGCGTGCCATTTCTTTGGAGGGAAGGTGCTATATTTCTGGAGTGGGTGGTGAGGAGTCACAGTACTAGGATCAACCATATATTAACCAAGCACTCAATTATCACATTCACGAGCAGTTATGACAAATTTGGGTGGTGGAAGAAAAGATGGAAGGTTCCCAAGGCAGGTCCGCAAACCCCCAAACCCACGTCAATTACATTCTGGGGTTCAAAATCAAGTTCCAATAAGATGATGTTTCAGGCTTCCAGTACCACAAAATGTTGGACACGTACTGATAAAGGTGTCCCCGAAATTGAATAGGTGTCCCCTAATGCCCCAGAATTCATTCGGTCCTCCCCTTCCACTGCTGCCTCCTTACCAGCAGTGAAACTGGACATTATCAATGATTCTAAAGGAAGGTACGCCCCTTATGTATTCTGAAAACTGTTAAATCACAATGTTAATTGCAACATTTTTAGACTTCTTGAGAAAGACCCTGTGAAGTTACAAAATGTTGACATCACAGCATTGACAGGGTTAGTAGGGTTTCTTAGTGCTAAAAAGTTACATTGAACAGCTTCAAGGTCCTTTGCTAGGGACACCATTATTTGCACAAAAATGCAAGGTACTCACCCCTTGGATGAGTGGGTTCTACAGAGCCTAATCATGGCGACAATTGGGATAAAGCCCCCTCATTCACTGTATCAGTGTAAATAGGCACCTGCAGAAATGGATTGAGGATGTGGCATCATTCCTTGATGAAACTTTTGCAAGCCTCCCTGCTGGCAAGAACAAGAGATTACCAGCACATATCTTATTATTTTAGTGTTTTTAAGAATGCAGCAACAGCCCCTCAGTGTGTCTGGGGACTTTTTTAATGTAAAAACAGCATGTAGTGCACATAAAGGTGCCGGGGGAGTGGGGTTTTTTCTCAACTAGTAATCAATATACTAAGGTTTTTATGCTATACATTTTCAATCATTTTTCAGTTGGGGCACATTATCTTGATTGGTGGCAATAATTCTAAGGGGTGAGGCTATTAAAAGGCAATTCTACAAGCATCGAAACCCCTCCCCCCCCCAGTTCTATCTGTTGACGGAGTGGTGCTACAGTGTTGTACAGGGCAATCCTCGGGTTTAGGGGGCATAGACACACAGTTGCAGGGTTTATGAACTCCCATATCTGACTCTCCCTGTTTCATTTCAAGAATTCTAGAAGAGGCTATGGCCTAGAGCCCGAGGGAGGTCCTACGCTGTTCCAATCTTGCTTAGATCCCTGGCTTCCAGATCCTGTCTCGCTTATTGTCAACAACTCCCGTCCCAAGGCTACCCAGAGACAATTTATTACGTATTTAGATAACTGGGTTTTCGATGTCAACAGAAACGAACCATCCGTAGTAGGGTAGAACCTTGGAAGGGAGAGACCTGTTATTGTATTCCAGGGGGGGGGGAAGAATGAGAAAAATCAAAAGTTTGCTAATCGTACTTGAAAGTAAAAGAAATTGAAAAAGGTTAGAAGACGTTAGGCGAGGACCTTCCAGACCTGTGGTTCCTTGCGTGGTGGAAGGCTTTTTCATCATTCATGTGATCACATTAATGTTATCCTAAAACCCCTTTGTTTATAAAGTATGGCCAGTGTGCAGATAATAAATGGTCATATTGTTGGGGCTCGGAAATGTTGCCCTGGATTATCTTTTCTTATGTTTTGAATTTTGACCCGATCAGGTCCGCCTTCCGAAATGTAGGTGTAAAATTAAGCCTAAGGGAGTGGCTTCCCCAATTCCTTTATTGTAAAGAACTTGGATGCAAGAACATTTGAAAAATCTTTGGTAAGTAAGGGTGTAGCGATGGGACGGGCCGAAGCCACTTATTTCCTCTTTAAAATGATCCACAATTCAGGCTCTTGGGTGGGGTTGGGAAACGTCACAGATTAAGTTTACATATCCAATTCGTAGGATGTTAGAAGGCAGACAGTCGGGGTCAATGTATGGTCCAGTGGTCTTTTCCACTGCTCTTGTGGATAGCGATATTTTTGCCTGCCACGTGGGCTGTTCCCTTGTGTCCGTTCCTTTCCCAATTGAAATCTGTATGTTTAATTTTGTTTTAGGGTTGGACATGCCCTTTAAGAAACAGACCATTGGTCTGTAACTATATACCAAATGCAGAACAATTAATACTACTGTGTACACAACACATCAGGGAGATTTCAAATAAATTTCATATCGAGTGGCTGCAAGATTTTTCTCTTTTCATATATATATATATTTATATATATGGTCTCATATTTGTAGCCATATTCAGGGGGTTATTTCACATAAAAATTCTGCGTTTAAACAATTGGTGCTAATTTTGACACAACCTGGGGCTGCTACAAATTCAATCGCTACCATTTGGAATTTAGGCTGCAGGAAAAGGTGGTGTACCGCGTAACCACTCAAAATGTTTCAGGGTAACCCTTTTGAAAATAAAAAAATAACAAAAGTGGTATAAGGGTGATACCTTTATTGGCTAACTAAGATAATCATAGCAAGCTTTCTGAACATTCTAGTTCCTTTTTCAAGCTGATTACAATGCTGTGGTGCTCTCATTTATATATACAACATATTGGAATGTTGTATATATATCAGAGAACACACAGCTTCACTGTAATCAGCTTGAAAAAGGAACGAGAAAAGTTCAGAAAGCTTGCTATGATTATCTTACTTAGCCAATAAGGTATCACCTTTATACCACTTTTGTTATTTTTTATTTCAAAAGGGTTACCCTGTAAAGAATTTAGGCTGGGTACACACCAGAAGATATTTCTGGCCGACCGGTCGCAGTGTATAAACAGTGGGCTGAAATATCTGATTGTGTAGGGTGATTGGCGGCAACCAAGATCAATAGCCAGTTTGTCCATATTGGACGAATGGGTGATCAGAACTGTCAGTAAATCATGGCCGTCGTGCGGTTCCCTATGGGACTGTACAATCATCGTTTTCTCGAATAATCAGGTATTTAGCACAGTATATACCCAATGGTGGCAAATTTAACTGCACCTCTGAGACTGCTGTTAATACATGCAAAGATGTGTCTTAGTTTGGAACCAAAGTGCTGCTGTACCCTCCTACCGATACACCTTTGCACCCACTACACACTTCCCGTTTCCATGGTAACCATACCTAAATCTTTAAAATGTCAGTTTTTCGTTCATAAATACATAACCAAACCTTTAAACATGCAAACCAGGTACACACCACTTACTGATGCATCCCACCACCTACCATGCAGTGCCGTTTTCCATGGCAACGTTACCTATAGGGTCCATAGTCTATGGTGGGAATCTGAAAGGCAGATATGGAGATGATGAGATGACGTAAAAGCCCACAACTACCCTATAGATTTCTATAGGGGTCCACCTCACTCCCTTAGAATCTATAGGTATGCCGGGGCGCTTTTACGTCATCTCTATCTGCCTTCGATTTCCCACCATAGACTCTATGGACCCTAAGATACCATTGACATGGAAACGGCACCATGGGTTAAGTGGTAGGATGAGTTTTTAGCTGAGTTAGTAACGTTACCATGGGAACGGAAGTGTGTATGTAAAGAATATCAGTAGGTGTATACAGCAGCAGTTTTAATACATGCAAAGATGTGTCTTAGTTTGGAACCAAAGTGCTGCTGTACACTCCTACTGATACACCTTTGCTCCCATTACACACTTCCGTTTTCATGGTAACCATAACTAAATCTTTAAAATGTCAGTTTTTCGTTCATAAATACATAACCAATACCTTTTAAACTATGCAAACACAGGTACACACACACTTACTGATGCATCCCACCACCTACCGTGCAGTGCCGTTTCCATGGCAATGGTACCTATAGGGTCCATTGAGTCTATGGTGGGAAATCCGAAGGCAGATATGAGATGACGTAAGAGTGCCACGGCATACCCATAGATTTCTAAAGGGTCGCACCTGCACCCCCCATAGAAATCTATAGGGTATGCCGGGGCACTTTTACGTCATCTCATATCTGCCTTCGGATGTCCCACAACCAACTCTATGGACCCTATAGGTACCGTTGCCATGGAAACGGCACCATGGGTTAGGTGGTAGGATGAGTTTTAAGCTGAGTTAGGTAACGTTACCATGGAAACGGAAGTGTGTAATGTAAAGGTATATCAGTAGGTGTATACAGCAGCAGTTTAAAACATGCAAAGATGTGTTTAGTTTGGAACCAAAGTGCTGCTGTACACTCCTACCGATACACCTTTGCACCCACTACACACTTTTGTTTCCATGGTAACCATACCTAAATCTTTAAAATGTCAGTTTTTCAGTCATAAATACATTTAAAAAAAAAAAATGCATTGCACTTGGTGCAACTTCTTATTCTACAACTGTTAATAGTGTTTACATGTTTCTGGGTGCCTTTTTGTGATGTCATTATGACATCATCATTTTGCATAATTTGTATTTTGACTCAAAAATGTTGCACTTGCTGCAACTTCTTATTCTACAACTGTTATATTGTTTAAAATTTTCTGGGCGCATTTTAGTGTTTAAAATTTCTGAGCGCATTTTTTGCGATGTCACTATGACATCATCATGACATCATCATGTTCTTACTTTGGAACCAAAGTGCTGCTGTACACTCCTACTGAAACACCTTTGCACCCACTACACACTTCCGTTTCCATGTAACCATACCTAAATCGTTAAAATGTCAGTTTTTCCATCATAAACACACAGCCAATACCCTTTAAAACTGCAAACACAGGTACACACACACTTACTGATGCATCCCACCACCTACCGTGCAGTGCCGTTTCATGGCACGGTACCTATAGGGTCCATACAGTCTGTGGTGGAAATCCGAAGGCAGATATGATTGACGCAAGATTGTCCCGGCATACCCTATAGATTTCTATAGGGGACCCACCTGCACCCCCATAGAATCTATAGGGTATGCCGGGGCACTTTTACGTCATCTCATATCTGCCTTCGGATTTCCCACAACCACGCTATGGACCCTATAGGTACCGTTGCCATGGAAACGGCACCATGGTTAGGTGGTAGGATGTAGTTTTAAGCTGAGTTAGGTAACGTTACCATGGGAAATGGAAGTGTGTAATGTAAAGAAATATCAGTAGGTGTATACAGCAGCAGTTTAATCATGCAAATGTGTCTTAGTTTGGAACCAAAGTGCTGCTGTCACTCCTACCGATACACCTTGCACCTACCCTACACACTCTCGTTTCCAGTAACCATACCTAAATCTTTAAATGTCAGTTTTTCAGTCATAAATACATTTAAAAAAAATGCATTGCACTTGGTGCAACTTCTTATTCTACAACTCTTAATAGTGTTTACATGTTTCTGGGTGCATTGTTTGTGATGTCACTATGACATCATCATTTTGCATAAATTTGTATTTTGACTCAAAAATGCATTGCACTTGCTGCAACTTCTTATTCTACAACGTTAATAGTGTTTAAAATTTTCTGGGCGCATTTTTAGTGTTTAAAATTTTCTGAGCGCATTTTTTGCGATGTCACTATGCATCATCATGTTCTTACTTTGGAATCAAGTGCTGCTGACACTCCTACTGAAACACCTTGCACCCACTACACACTTCCGTTTCCATGGTAACCATACCTAAATCGTTAAAATGTCAGTTTTTCCGTCATAAATACACCCAATACCCTTTAAAACTGCAAACACAGGTACCACACACTTACTGATGCATCCCACCACCTACCGTGCAGTGCCGTTTCCATGGCAACGGTACCTATAGGGTCCATACAGTCTGTGGTGGGAAATCCGAAGGCAGATATGAGATGACGTAAGAGTGCCCCGGCATACCCTATAGATTTCTATAGGGGACCCACCTGCACCCCCTATAGAAATCTATAGGGTATGCCGGCACTTTTACGTCATCTCATATCTGCCTTCGGATTCCCACAACCGACTCTATGGACCCTATAGGTACCGTTGCCATGGAAACGGCACCATGGTTAGGTGGAGGATGAGTTTTAGCTGAGTTAGGTAACTTACCATGGAAACGGAAGTGTGTAATGTAAAGGAATATCAGTAGGTGTATACAGCAGCAGTTTAATACATGCAAAGATGTGTCTTAGTTTGGAACCAAAGTGCTGCTGTACACTCCTACCGATACACCTTGCACCCACTACACACTTCCGTTTCCATGGTAACCATACCTAAATCTTTAAAATGTCAGTTTTTCAGTCATAAATACATTTTTAAAAACAAATGCATTGCACTTGGTGCAACTTCTTATTCTACAACTGTTAATAGTGTTTACATGTTCTGTGTGGCATTGTTTGTGATGTCACTATGACATCATCATTTTGCATAAATTTGTATTTTGACTCAAAAATGCATTGCACTTGCTGCATCTTCTTATTCTACAACTGTTAATAGTGTTTAAATTTTCTGGGCGCATTTTTAGTGTTTAAAATTTTCTGAGCGCATTTTTTTGCGATGTCACTATGATCATCATCATGACATCATCATGTTCTTACTTTGGAACCAAAGTGCTGCTGTACACTCCTACTGAAACACCTTTGCACCCACTACACACTTCCGTTTCCATGGTACCATACCTAAATCGTTAAATGTCAGTTTTTCCGTCATAAATACACAGCCAATACCCTTTAAAACGGCAAACACAGGTATACACACACTTACTGATGCATCCCACCACCTACCGTGCAGTGCCGTTTCCATGGCAACGGTACCTATAGGGTCCATACAGTCTGTGGTGGGAATCGAAGGCAATATGAGATGACGCAAGATGTCCCGGCATACCCTATAGATTTCTATAGGGGACCCACCTGCACCCCCTATAGAAATCTATAGGGTATGCCGGGCACTTTTACGTCATCTCATATCTGCCTTCGAATTCCCACCACCGACTCTATGGACCCTATAGGTACCGTTGCCATGGACACGGCACATGGGTTAGGTGGTAGGATGAGTTTTTAGCTGAGTTAGGTAACGTTACCATGGAAACGGAAGTGTGTAATGTAAAGGTATATCAGTAGTGTGTATACAGCAGCAGTTTAATACATGCAAAGATGTGTCTTAGTTTGGAACAAAGTGCTGCTGTACACTCCTACCGATACACCTTTGCACCCACTACACACTTCCGTTTCCATGGTAACCATACCTAAATCCTTAAAATGTCAGTTTTTCAGTCATAAATACATTTAAAAAAAAAATGCATTGCACTTGGTGCAACTTCTTATTCACAACTGTTAATAGTGTTACAGTTTCTGGGTGCATTGTGTGATGTCCATATGACATCATCATTTTGCATAAATTTGTATTTTGACTCAAAAATGCATTGCACTTGCTGCAACTTCTTATTCTACACACTGTTAATAGTGTTTAAAATTTTCTGGGCGCATTTTTAGTGTTTAAAATTTTCTGAGCGCATTTTTTTGCGATGTCACTATGACATCATCATGACTCATCATGTTCTTACTTTGGAACCAAAGTGCTGCTGTAACTCTTACTGAAACACCTTTGCACCCACTACACACTTCCGTTTCCATGGTAACCATACCTAAATCTTTAAAATGTCAGTTTTTCGTTCATATCTGCCTTCAGATTTCCCACCATAGACTCTATGGACCCTATAGGTACCGTTGCCATGGAAACGGCACTGCATGGTAGGTGGTGGGATGCATCAGTAAGTGTGTGTGTACCTGTGTTTGCATAGTTTAAAAGGTATTGGTTATGTATTTATGAACGAAAAACTGACATTTTAAAGATTTAGGTATGGTTACCATGGAAACGGAAGTGTGTAGTGGGTGCAAAGGTGTATCGGTAGGAGGGTACAGCAGCACTTTGGTTCCAAACTAAGACACATCTTTGCATGTATTAACAGCAGTCTCAGAGGTGCAGTTAAATTTGCCACATTGGGTATATACTGTGCTAAATACCTGATTATTTCGAGAAAACGACTGATTGTACAGTCCCATAGGGAACCGCACGATCGGCCATGATTTACTGACAGTTCTGATCACCCATTCGTCCAATATGGACAAACTGGCTATTGATCTTGGTTGCCGCCAATCACCCTACACAATCAGATATTTCCAGCCCACTGTTCTATACACTGCGACCGGTCGGCCAGAAATATCTTCTGGTGTGTACCCAGCCTAAATTCTTTACAGGGTAACCCTTTTGAAATAAAAAATAACAAAAGTGGTATAAAGGTGATACCTTTATTGGCTAAGTAAGATAATCATAGCAAGCTTTCTGAACTTTCTCGTTCCTTTTTCAAGCTGATTACAGTGAAGCTGTGGTGTTCTCTGATATATATACAACATTCCATATATTGTTGTATATATAAATGAGAGCACCACAGCTTCATTGTAATCAGCTTGAAAAAGGAACTAGAATGTTCAGAAAGCTTGCTATGATTATCTTAGTTAGCCAATAAAGGTATCACCTTTATACCACTTTTGTTATTTTTTTATTTCAAAAGGGTTACCCTGTAAACATTTTGAGTGGTTAACGCGGTACACCACCTTTTCCTGCAGCCTAAATTCCAAATGGTAGCCGATTGAATTTGTAGCAGCCCCAGGTTGGTGTTAAAGGTACACAGTCTTGATGATTGCTCATCCAGAATTACCTACTAGTAGCCATCCTTTTCATCTAAGATGGTAAAGAATTGCTTTCCACTCAGTTACGATAGCACATCCTCAGGTGTAGGAATGGAATAATGTTGCCGCTTTATAGCTTTATTAAGATCTTTGGGATCCAGGCAGACTCTGAGGTTTCCATTCTTCTTTTCAGTAATTACGAGACAGTTTACCTAAGCTTTAAGTACTATCACTGGACACACAACTTGTCAGTTGCAGCTCAGAAAGCTACATTAGCTTCTGCTTCAATATCTAGCTTGAATTTGACTATAGTTTCTCCAATGGTGATATCTGCATACTAGGCATCATCCTGCATCTGTGAACATAGATTGGTTTCCTGTAAAACACCTATAAACAGAGAATCTATTTCCTTTGACTTCTTATTTGCTTTAAACAGATTTTTAGTTCTGCAGCATTTAGCAAAATGTATTAGATGGAAGCCTGAATAGGGTGGAGGCAGACCTTGGCCACTTGAAAAGGGGGATGAGGAGGCTAGAAGTTTATGTAAAGGGATACAATGTTGCAAAGTGTTGGGTGTGGCTGGGAAAGGAGATATATGGAGATCTTGTTGTCACAGGTTAGGGCTGTGGCTAAGCACCTGGGAGAGGACTAGCTACAAAGAATTATCTCCACTCCTGAGGTGACACTTGTTAATCCAATACAGGAGAACCTTTGCGTCATGCACAAGGCCCACAGATTCAGGCCACCAGAGTGTCCAAGTCCCATCCCTGCATCGCCAAAAAGGGGAAGAGCAAGCAAGAGAAGGCGACGGTCCCAGCACAGAGGTATCGCACAGGGATCTTGGGAACAGAACCAGGAGGCAGAAGCCACCCATCAGCAGTCTAGCACCCGCCCCCCGGGATGCACAGGTAATGCCGGAGGCAAATTAAGGGGCAGTACAGCACACCAGAAGCAACACGAGGAGCCTTATGGGAGCTGGATCATTGATGACAGCACCACAAGCAACAACATGGATGGAGCCAGGACTGCAAGGACGCACCTTGGACATCCAGCAAGTTGCTGGCACCTCTGGTGAGGCTTCTTGGAAAAGAGTGTGGGATTTAAATTCTTAGTCTAATGGGCAAATGTGTCATGGAGATATGAGGGGTACCAATGACAGTGACTCAGTTCAGGGTACCTTCTTGAGCTATTACAGGCAGGAAAAACATCCATCAAGCCTTAATCCTCATAGCTTTCAGACAGGGGCCCACACCACCTAAAAAGGGCTGTTGACCAGGGCCAGCAGGAAAGGGACCTGCTATAATGAACCCCAATGTCAGGGAAGTGTGTTGTGACTTGGCAAGAATGGGTTAACTATTGGTATTAGTTCTTGCAAAGGACCAATAAAAATACCATTACACCCAGGAACAGTCCTATTGTTTATATTACGATTAGTGAAGCATGGAACCAGATCTGGGGCCGAACTGTGTATCTGGAATTCTTTACAGCTAGGGGTCTGGTGGGTACCTTAAGAGGTCATTTTAAGGACAGTCATACATGTAAAATAAATCTATTTCGGTATTGGAATATGTAAGACAAAATCCAATATCATATTTGTGAATGGGAAGTTAGGCCCATTAAAATGATACCCAACATGTAGACCTTATTCCCTTGCCAAGGCGAGTTACTAATATCTTGGGAAATATGTATTACACACAGGTCATGTTTGGTATTGCAGGAATTGATAATTAATACTGGAGAGGAATATGTGGTCTATATCCCAGTACAATGTACATATCTATATTTATATGGAATCTGCCTAACTGAGGGGGAATTAATGCTTTTGGCTAGTCGTAATATCTGGACATTCCTAGACACTCCCACCTCATGCATAACCCAGGAGGGGGGTGGTTCAACAAGGGGTTTAAAAATCCTTGTAGCCCCTATAACTTTGTTCATAATGAGGGGACATGCTAAAACTGTGTGTATGGACCCAATGTTTCTTCCCGCTCCGGGATACAGGACTTCTTATAGTGAGTAGGGTCTGTGAATATTTTTATCCTTTTTATTTTATATAACTGTTGTACCTATTGTATGTCATTTTATTGTAACACCCTTTTATTTTTGTATTATATGCACTGTCCACCTTTTGGAATATTAAATCTAAAATTTAATAAGTTTTCTCTTTGATGCTCTAAAAGAACTCAGTAGCCTCTGATAATTTTATATGTGGTTGAAGAGAATGTTTTGCAGTAAATGCTAATTAACTCTGTGACTGCTTGTGAAGGACTGATGCTAATTAACCAGTTAGTTGCTGGAGTGAATGGTATAGTGTTAACCATTTAGCTGCCAGGACAGGGGTGTGCATAGTCAGTGAGAGTCAAGAATGTTTTTGGGACATCTTTAAGGCCATAACTTAAAGTGGTGGCAGCTTGTACCGATTGATTGGCCAGATCACATGCCCAGCGAACTGGCTTTCGTGACACCCAATGTAGATGGTTCTCTTCCTGCAGATTTACCCATGAATGTTCCTTCTGTGGCAGGGCTTAACTGGCAGTCATGCTTTAAATGAGCCAAGCAAAGAGGTAACCACCTTTTGCCCCATACTGGAAAGGAGGAGGATGCAGGTGAGCACTGAAAGCATGGAACCGTGGCTAAATCAATATATTAAGCAGAAGTAGGCATGGCTGTTCTTTGAGGGTTTTACAAACGGGTTTCAGATACCCTTGCAGCCTAGCGGTTCTCCTACTTATGTCGCAAAGCTGAAATTGTCTCAATTACAATCTGATATAGTCTTGGAAAAACTTTTTAGGAAGTTTAGGCAGGATTAATGGCAGGCCCCTTTACTCCCCTTCCATATCCCTTCCTTCCATATCCCTTCCATATACAGTTTTCCCTACTTAGACTGGTGCCAAAAAATGAGTGTGTTCAATTTAGGCTGACAAAGTTCCAAGAATGCACAATGGCACACCGCTGTTGGCTCCTTGGCCAGACAAATAAGGTAGGTGCAATCCTCTCAGCCCCCTACCTCCAGGGCTTCAACATCCAAGCAAGGAAAAAAGTAGAGGAGCACACTACTATGGTAAATGCTTCTTTATTAGTGCAAAAACAACATACAACGTTTCGGGACTCTAGGCCCCTTCCTCAGGTAAATGGAATCACAAGAGAGGAAGCACTACTCCTACTTTGACAGCACATTGGTTTTGGTCCGGCAGGCAGGCAAATGGTAAAGTCGGATATACAGTCAGTATTTCGGCTACTGCCAGTGCACAAAGAGTGATTTCACCTCTTAGGTTGCCAATTGGCAAGTTGGCTGCTCCATATCGTGCCATTTCTTTGAGGTATTTGCTATATTTCTGGAGTGGGTGGTGAGGAGGTCAGCAGGTATAGGATCTACCATATATTACCAAGCACTCATTATCAACATTCACAGCAGTTATGACAAATTTTGGTGGTGGAAGAAAAGATGGAAGGTCCAACCCAAGTCATTACATTCTTGGGGATCAAAATCAGTTCCAATAAGATGATGTTCAGGCTGCCAGACAACAAAATGTTGACACGTAACTGATATATAGGTGTCCCCTAATGCACCAGAATTCATTCAGGTCCTCCCCTTCCCACTGCTCCGTACCCAGCAGTGTAACTGGACATTATCACATAAAATGATTATAAGGAAGGGGACGCCACGTAGTGTAGCTACTGTATCAACAAGTGCTTTATTGCAACATTTTTTAGACCTTCTTGAGAAAGGACCCTGTGAAGGTACAAAATGTTGACATCACAGCTCATTGACAGGGTTAGGGTTCTTAGTGCTAAAAAGTTATCATTGAAACAGCTCAAGTCTTTGATAGGACACCTAGTATTTGCATGCAAGGTACTACCCATGGGATGAGTGTTCTACAGATGCCTATCAATGGCTGAAATTGGGATAAAAGCCCCTCATTACTGTATCAGTGTAAATAGGCACATGAAAGATGATTTGAGGATGTGGCAGCAATTCCTTGATGACTTTTGAAGCACTACCTGCTGGCAAGAACAAGAGATTACCAGCACATATCTTATTTTAGTTTTTTAAAGATGCAGCAGCCTCAGTGGGTCTGGGGACATTTTTTTAATGGCAGGTAGTGCACAGAAAGGTGGCCGGGGGAGTGGTTTTTCTCAAACTTAGTATCAATATACTAAGTTATGTGCTATACATTTTCAGTTGGGGCACATTATCTTTTGGTGCAATAATTCTAGTGTGATGGCTATTAAAAGGCAATTAACAGCATCACCCCCAGTTCTAGTCCTGTTGACGGAGCTGGTGCTACAGTGTTTACAGGGCAATATCTGGTTTAGGGCTAGACACATTGCAGGGGTTGATAACTCCATAGCTGACTCTCCTGTTTCAGTTTCAAGAATTCTAGAGGCTATGTCCTAGAGCCAAGAGGGAAGGTCTAGCTGTCCAATCTTGCTTATGGAGCCTGGCTTCCAGAGCCTGGTCTCGCTTATTGTCAACTCACTGTCCCAGGCTACACAGAGAACAAATTTACGTATTTAGAATAACTGGGTTTCGATGTCAACAGAAACTAACATACCGTAGTGGGTAGACTTGGAAGGGAGAGAGCCTGTTATATGGATCCAGTGTGGAAGAATGAGAAATGCAAAAGTTTGCTAATCGTAATTGAAGTAAAAGAAATTGAAAAGGTTAGACGTTAGGACCTTCCAGACTGGGGTTACCTTGACGTGGTTGGAAGGCTTTTCATTCATGTGATCACAGTAATGTATACTAAAACCCCTTTGTTTATAAAGTATGCCAGTGTGCAGATAATATGATATTGTATGGGGCCTAGGAATGTGCATTGATTATCTTTTCTATGTTTGTATAAATGTTTGACCAGATCAGTCGCACTTCCGCTAAATGTAGTTGTAAATTAGCCTAATTGGAGTGCTTCCACAATTCTTGTATTGTATAGACTTGGGATGACTCAAGAACATTTGAAAAATCTTTGGTAGAAGGGTGTATCGGATGGGACGGCCGAAAGCAACTTATCCGCTTTATCCACAATTCAGGCTATTGGGTTGGGAGAACGTCACAAGATTATTTCCAATTCGTAGGATGTTGAAAGGCAGGAAAAAAGGTCAGGTCAAGATGTAAGGGTCCCAGTGGCTTTCCACGTGCTCTTGTGGATAGCGGATATTTTGCCTTCCACTTGTTCTTCCCAATTTAAATCTGTATTGTTAAAGTTGACCTGTAGCTTTGCTTTTTCTGGGCCTTTAGGATCAGGGAACTAGTTTCCCCTTCCACTACATGTGCAGGGGGAATACAAATAGGGGATGTTTCTTATCAGGGCGGTGGTTAGTGGCTGATGGCACTGACTGGCCTACCTCTCACTGGCAGGAGACTCATGTAAAAAAAAATGTAATGCAGGCATAATTTGCATCAATTTGTGGTTCAAGTTATTTGGTGTGGAGGTATTTGGTTATGCTAAGTTAGTAAAAGTTGTGGCCATGTTAATCCAATATAACAATGTGTGTGTATATTATTTGAGGGCAACAGCTGATCACGGTTGTTGAAATGTCTGGCATGGGCAGGGTTGCCAGATCTTGGCCGTCATCAAGCAGGATGGGGCGGGGCTGTGACACCACGGTGGGCAGGCCGGAAGCATGGCAAAGGTGGGATTAGGGCGGGGCCGCAGTCTGAGGCATTTAGAGGCGTATCTGGGCAGGGAATGGGCGTAACTGGGTGGGGCTGCCAGGACCGGTCTCTAAATGGGATTTCAGCCCTGACTCCGGGACTTTGTCCCTGCAGTCGGGGCAATCCCATCAAAATAGGGACGCCTGGCAACCTTGGGCATAGAGTGAGTCCAGAACTGACATCTCTCTAATACACTGTTTTTTCTGGGGTTGCAGTGATTTCTTAAGCTTTCCAGTAGCTCATTCACTGTAGGGACATCAGGATCCTCGTACCTAATGTTCACAATATACAGCTCTAAGCCTTCTTCCCCTATAATGTGATGGATATTGTTTGATCCACTGGGAATTTTCTGGCACCAGTTGCTGTCAGGAATACCTGTCATTTCTGCTCCCACCTCCTCCAGTTTTCACTGAGGTTTCCAGAGAATAGTAAAGCATTAGGTGGTTTAAACTGCTCCATGTTATTAATAGGCACACACTCCAATCTGTGTTCTTGTCCCTTCTGTTAAACAGCACAGTTTGCTTGAGTTACTCACAGTTCTGTTGTCTGATTCTTGCAGTGATCTGATGGCACTCCAACTTCTGACACCTTCAGGCCTATGCATTAGAAGTAGAGAGATGGCCGAACTTTGGAAAGTTCGGTCCGTTTTTGAACATTCGAACTATTGGAAAAGTTTGAAAGTTCGGAAGTTCAAAAAAGGGACCCAAGTCAACGGGAGGCAAATAGTTTGAATGAAATCCAACTAAAATATCAATTGTAACTTAATGAAAATGGCTATGGGACCTGGAAAATGGTCTGGGGAACCTATTCAAATATCCAGGACTTTTTAAAAATTGATTTTACTCACAGACGCGCTACTTTCGAGCTCTCGCGTTCGAACATTCGATGCTCGCACCTAGGTATCATGGACATTTTACTCGCGGATTCGATGCTCACATATAGGTTATAATGGACGTTTTAGTTGCGGATTCGATGCTCACATATAGGTTATAATGGACATTTTACTCGCGGATTCAATGCTCACATATAGGTTATAATGGACATTTTACTCGCGGATTCGATGCTCACATATAGGTTATAATGGACATTTTACTCGTGGATTCGATGCTCACATATAGGTTATAATGGACATTTTACTCGCGGATTTGATGCTTGCGCCTAGGTATCATGGAAAGTTTATTCGCGGATTAAATTTTTCTGCATTCGATTATAATCCCCTCTTCCCATTGACTTTCTATATGCAATCCAGACTCTAAAATCGAGCCTCGAAAGTGGGTGTGGGTTATTCTACTATTAGCTTGTCTGCTGACAACATGGCCACCATGGCTTGGCAGCAGTTTGTGGTAGAGTATCTCACCAGGCGGGGGTATGATGGGATGCCAATTGGCACCCCCATGTTAAGGAGAGAAAACAGCGCATTATTCGCCACAACGCAGTTTCAGATTGATCTGACCACCTCTCATCTCCAAAATAGGTGGTCAGACCTCAAGCAGCAGCGGCGTCCAGGGCATCCAGCAGAATGTCCAAGGTAAGTATCACATTTATATATAAAATTTTAACTGTGATTGAGTTGTATAAAACACCACCTTTTGCACCACTCTAATCAGGCAGTTATGCGGCAGATCTTTCTGACAAGCTCTGTCTATGTATAACCACTATACGAAGTTACTGCACTTTTCTTGTTATTTTTATAGCCCTTGTGATTGGCTCAAACTGCCACAAATGATTGCGGGGTCTTTAGTGTTTTTCTCCTAAAGGACTCAAAGTGCATATGTTAGTGTTAGTTAGTGTTAGTAAATTTTAATGTAACTGTTAGTTAATGTTAGTAGATGTTAGTTAAAGGACACATACATAGAAAGAGAATGCTGTGCACACCAGTCTTATTAGTAATAGGTGTTTATTACCACATCAGTATAACACCATGTAATGTTTCGGCGATATTACTCAGGCCTTCATCAGACACATACCACTTTCTACTTTAGTTAAAGGACAAGTACACACAAAAAAAATTTACAATATTTGCATATAATACAAAATTTGAAAGCTCTTTTTTCCTAAACGACGCAAAATATATTTTTTTTAATATTAGTTAATGTTAGTTAGTGTTAGTATTAGTTAATGTAACTGTTAGTTAATGTTAGTAAATGTTAGTTAAAAGACAAGTACACACGAAAAATATTTACAATATTTACATTATAATTTTTTATTTATTATTAATATTTTTTATTATTTATTATTATTATTTACTTTTTTATATAAAAATTTGCAGATGAGGGATCTGTTTCTGCCAGTGAGGCTGAAGATGGTGGATCACCCCCTGCAGGCCCCAGATAAGGCCTGCAATTTCCCCTTCCCTCCACCACCACCACCAGCACGCCAGCGCCGGCAGTGACCATCATTCCAGTGCCGGCTGGAAGAATGGCGCAACGGATGAGGCGCATGGAGAGGTGCATGATCTCCATCCATAAAGACATTAAGCGCTTAAGGCGCAAAATGTTAAAAAAAAAAATAGGTGGTGCATTTCCAGCCACATTTTTTCTTGTTATTATTATTATTATTAATATTATTATTGCACCAAAAAAAACCTGGTGCCTTAGTTACATTTAGTAAACAAGTTAAACCAAACAAATCTCTGTGTTTATCTTTACAAATGACTACAAGTATAATTTTTTAGGCTTTTCCCACACCCCATTGGCTTCTCTCCCTCAGTATGCTTCGCGCAAGGGAAAGCGGGGAAGGGATTACGCTTCGAAGGAACAGCACCATTGAGTTACAGTAGACCCACTGCAATTTGACAACATTATTGTGGAGCCAGGCAGGCTTGGCCCCACCGGACAGACCCCATACCCCCATTGGCTTCTCTCCCTCAGAGTATGCTTCGTGCAAGGGAAAGCAGTGAAGGGGATACGCTTCATGAAAAGATCTGTATGAGCTGGTATGTAGGACATGGTCAGAGTATGTGACACCATAAAGTTGCCTCGTGGAGAAACAGGAGAGCAAGTATGGAATTTTGCATTGGGCCAATTAGGATCAACCCAAACATAGAAAAATTAGCCACCGGGTAGCTGTGGCAGCTGCATGACATCATCAGAGTAGATGACACCACAAAGGTGCCTCGTGAAGTGAGAAACATCAGAGCAAGTCCTCTTTTTTTAATTCTATGATTTTCGATGTTCGAAGATTCGATAAATTATCGAAAGTCTGGGAAATATCGAAAGTCCAAGTCTGGGATAGTTCGAGAAGTCCGGGTCTGTTCGAACTTGAACAGTTCGGCTCGAACTTGCGTTCGAGTTCAAGTTCTATGCCATCTCTAATTAGAAATTCTTATCATTATAGGGTATACTGTATGCACTGTAAAACCAACTTAATGTTACTAGATAGCTTCAGCTTTAAATGTAAAGTGTTTTTTTAGTTGTGGTTGCTCTAGCACCCTGCCACGTCCTACCTTTCCTACTTGAAAGTTCCTGTCTTCCTTCTCCTGTGTTTTCCCGTTTTTAGATCTGCCCCCACATGAGAGTGCAAATCCCTTCGCCAAGCAAATACAGTGTCCAGTCCCAGAGCACACATGGCGTGTTGCAGCAAAGCGTGTGCACACTGATGTTATGTCGCGTGCACACTGAATATATGTTTATATTTTGAATAGGAATAAAGAATTATCTAGACATTCACCCTTCTGCCTCTTTTTAATTATTTATTAAAATAATACAAATATTTTGTTTGTTTTTTGAAGTAATAATTATAGAGACAGATAAACATAAAATGTAACGAGGACCCAGTTCAAAGGTGCACTCAGTCTAGAGGGAATACTGTTTAGATCACAGCAGTTTTTAACCAACAATTTATCCTTTTGCTTCCTATCATCACAATATGGCTCTCTGCCGGAATTGTTCGGGAAAATAAAACTGCAGTAAATCTTTGTGATGCTTGGCTGATCTGCAGTTATTGCTAGAAAACAAAAATTAATCAAACTGCCCTATTTTATTTATTTATCCCTGCTTATTAAACATGAACTGAGGCGACAAGCCTTTAGATAGCAAATTAGACATATGGTGTCTACAAAATATAGCTTGAACCATGAAAACAAACTGTACTGCTAAAGAAAAAAAAATCAGAGGGTTTTAAAAAGTTTTACCCTTAGGTTATAATGAAAACTGATTATATGTACTGATATGTACTGTAAGGATTACAGTGGAACAGAAACAAGAATGGTACACAGACATTCCTATAATACAGTATATATGTATATACTGCACTAATGAGGGCACCTGTATTCCTCCAATGAATATAGAAAAGAGAACAAATCTGTGCAGCACTCGTAGAAAATGTATTCTTGGTTAATCATCGTATAAAAATAAAGGTGACGTTTCGGTAACATCCATTACCTTTCTCGAGCCATATTAGAATGATGTAATTTAACAGCTCATTAACTAACCTTATAAGGCCTGTGCAAAAACACCTGACCTAATCACATGACAGATATCAATTAAGCAACAAAGCATCCATATACAAAAATAGTCCAACATGCAGTAAATAGAAAAGATTCAATTATCAAATATATACATAAAGGTCATAATCCCTGTTAAGAACATTAGGCCACAGAGTATTGAGTTCATGAATCCAAAAGACTTCCCTTGTTTTAGTTTTAAAACTCTATTACCTCCCCTTCTCTGTTTACAGATCTGTTCAATAACAAAAAAACGTCAGCTGGTCACAGCTGTGGCCAGCAACAGAATAATGCTGAGGAACAGGTAAATGAGAATGCCCACACCTAATGGAAGACCTATGTTAGGAGATACGACCCTTCACCTTTGGGTGGTCTCCCCAACATAGAGCAACCACAAGGGCACCTTAATACATAAATGCAAAAATCGGTATCATATGTGAAAAATTTTTTTAATTATAAGTCCGTTGAGTAGTCGGATGTAAACCTATGAATTTTGAACAAAGGTACATTGTACACACGACCTACAAGGGCACATCCCTATTTAGGTGTCCCCAAGAAGGTCAAAGGTGTTTGCTTTGTGACATCTGTTTTAACCAATTTGTTGCCTATAGTAGTTGCTCTCTTATAGGCCACAATGGGAATGTCCTGAAATTCTGTGATGTCCGGATAGGACTGTCGCAGAATATGCCAATGTTTCTTTATAATATGAGAAATCTCCTTACTCGCAACATTATATTTGTTGCGAAACCAAACGTTTTCTTTATCTCGTTTGTTTTTTTCTTGTTGTAAAATAGATCTTTCTTTTGTCAGCAATGATCTAGGTTACCCTCGCTGGGCAAGACATGCCTGCATTTCATTAAGTCTCCTATCCTGTAATATAGGGTCGTTCGTTATATGTAGGACCCTAGTGAATTGACTACATATAATGGAAGTTTTGACGTGAGAGGGATGGAAACTGTCAAAACAAAGTAAAGAATTCCTATCAGTCTCTTTCCTGTATATGTCTGTGGTCAATGTACAGCCCACTCTTGTCTGTGGTCAATGTACAGCCCACTCTAGAACATCGAGATATGCAATTTTAGTGGAACTGACAGTACTAGTAAAAGATATATTGGGGTCCGCACCATTCAAATCCCCAATGAACCTTTGTAGGGATCCAATGTCGCCCCCCCATATGAGGAAGACATCGTCTATGTACCGCCACCAAGCCAGACAAAAATTGCTGAACATGGGGTGCAAATAGACGTGTCTCTCCTCAAAGGAGCACATAAAGGTGTTAGCGTATGCAGGAGCGGCATTGGATCCCATAGCGCTCCCCCTTAGTTGTAGGTAGTAATTTCCTGAGAATTTAAAGTAATTATCATGTAGCACAAATCTCAAGAGTCCCATAAAAAATGAGATGCTGTCATCACCATACTGGGTGTTGTGTATTAGCGATTAATTGGGGATTTGAATGGTGCGGACCCCGATATATCTTTTACTAGTACTATCAGTTCCACTAAAATTGCATATCTCGATGTTCTAGAGTGGGCTGTACATTGACCACAGACATATACAGGAAGGGACTGATAGGAGACTTATTCTACTTTGTTTTGACAGTTTCCCCCTCATGTCAAAACTTCCTACGTATAACGAACGACCTATATACAGGATAGGAGACTTAAGTAAGGGATTTCTCATATTATAAAGAAACATTGGCATATTCTGCGACAGTCCTATCCGGACATCACAGAATTTCAGGACATTCCCATTGTGGCCTATAAGAGAGCAACTACTATAGGCAACAAATTGGTTAAAACAGATGTCCCAAAGAAAACACCTTTGACCTTCTTGGAGACACCTAAAATAGGGATGTGCCCCTGTAGGTCGTGTGTACAATGTACCTTTGTCAAAAATTCAATAGGTTCGTACATCCGTCTACTCAACGGACTTATGAATTTAAAAAAAAATTCACATATGATACCGATTTTTGCATTATGTATTAAGGTGCCCTGTGGGTTGCTCTATGTTGGGGAGACCACCCAAAAGGTGAAGGGTCGTATCTCCTAACATAGGTCTTCCATTAGGTGTGGGCATTCTCATTTACCTGTTCTCAGCATTATGCTGTTGTGGCCACAGCTGTGACCAGCTGACGTTTTTTGTTATTGAACAGATCTGTAAACAGAGATGAGGGGAGGTAATAGAGTTTTAAAACTAAAACAAAGGAAAGTCTTTTGGATTCTGAAATCAATACTCTGTGGCCTAATGTTCTTAACAGGGATTATGACCTTTATGTATATATTTGATAATTGAATCTTTTATATTTACTGCATGTTGGACATTTTGTATATGGATGCTTTGTTGCTTAATTGATATCTGTCTGTGATTAGGTCAGGTGTTTTTGCACAGGCCTCATTAAAGGTTAGTTAATGAGCTGTTAAATTACATCATTCTAATATGGCTTGAGAAAGGTAATGGATGTTACCGAAACGTCGCCTTTATTATTATATGATGATTAACCAGAATAAATTTTTGAGTGCTGCACAGATTTGTTCTCTTTTCTATTATATATATATATATATATATATATATAATATATGTTGTATTCAATTAGATCAACTGGACTTGAAATGTAGTTTCAAGTCCAGTTGATAATTGAATACAACAGATATACCATGACCTGGATGAATGGAACCTTCACAAGCATATATATATTATATTATTATATATATATAGCAGTCTTGAAGCCGGTGGATTCATTATTTGGACACACAATCACCTAGAGGATTGAATGAACAATACTGCTACACTGTTATTTTTGTTTCTTTCTTATCTATATACACGAGTATTTCTCACTATTGGAATAGTATCAGTTGTTGAAACATGTGTCCTGTGCTTGATCTCTGTTGTTTAAACTTTATTAGTAACTAACTATGTCTACATTGCTGCGTGTCTATATAGTTTACTATTGTTCGTTTTTAACCTCTGATTTAATATTCATGATCTAGGTGTGTCTAATAATTAGTAGTGGGCTTAAAAGGTGATTACCATGTGTGATGCAATATCCTGAAGACAGCACTTGTGTGCTGAAACGCGTCAATTACATTGTTTAAATGATCAATTAAAGACTTGTTTTTTCTAGTGGAAGTCCCAGAGTGCTGCTGCTCCTTATTTTTCGTGTTATTTTCCTTTGGAATTTGCACCCGAGCCCTTGTCATATTTGAAATGGTGTGCTATTACACACACAATACAAGGATTGTGAAGCACTCCAATTAGGCTAATTATAACTACATTTTGCGGAAGTGCTACTGATCTGGTCAAACATTTATACAAATAGAAAAGATAATCAATGCACATTCCTAGGCCCCCACAATATATTATCTGCAAACTGGCATACTTTATAAACAAAGGGGTTTTAGTATACATTACCGTGATCACATGAATGAAAAGCCTTCCAACCACGTCAAGGTAACCCCAGTTGGAAGGTCTAACTTCTAACCTTTTTAAATTTCTTCAAATACAATTAGCAAACTTTGCATTTCTCATTCTTACACAAGGATCCATATAACAGGCTCACTCACTTCCCTCCAGCCCTTTGGCTTTTAAAAAGAGGCACCAAGACAAGCGCATGAGTAGAACCTCCCATAAAAGGGGCGTGTTGGGGGTGCTATTACTGTAAGAAACAGTTATATAATTCTGTTAAATGTTATCCTATTCTAAACTGTGTTAAATGTAGATAAATGTGTGTCTGTATGTTTTGATGATAGCCTCTTTAAGAGATCAGCCAAAAGGCTGAAATGACTGGCCCCCAGGTGTGCTCTCTGTGGGTGGGGGGGAATACAGAAGAAGGAGAGAGAGACAGGGGCCATTGTTGTTTTGGCAGAATCAGGAAAGGATTTTATGTGCTGTGTATGAACTCTATGGATTGCCAATAAAGGAGACAGCAGAACAGAGTTAAAAAGTGACTGTGTATTCAGGAAGAGCCAAGCTAAAAAGAGACTGTGTGTAGTAGCTGGTTGGAAGAGAACTGTGTGGATTGCTGCTAATAGTAAGAGACTCACAGTGCTGTCGAATGGGTACCGGACAGTAACTGTAAAATCCTGGAGTATATCACACCCCAAATATACATCCCACAGGATGACTAGAATATCAAAGGATATCTGCCATTAAACTTCTTCAAAACCATCCGGTTCCAAACCTGCTGATTAAGGTTTCACGGTTACAGGCTTGTGTTCACCGAAGAAGGAGACGTCAACGGGCCCCACCGCACGCTGCTACAAATTGTAGTGGTCCACTTGGATCGCTGGGAAATGAGGGGGTACGCACCCAATTGTTAGATAGGGTCAGTTAGGGTCATTTTGTACTGGTGATCATCAAGTGTCCGCACTGATGATCATATTGTAAAACCGGTCTTGTACTGTTTGTGTTATATTTACATTTTTGCCTATCTTTTCACTGTTATACCACCATTAACCTGCCTTCTTCATTTCTGAGTAAATGCAATTTTCTTAATTATTGAGTATCGTGTGCGCATTCTTTTCTGGTAACGGAATCAAACCACCTGCCTTGCCCTCGGTTTACATTACCACATGGAGGCTTAACCAAGCCTCCCAACAAATACATACAATACAGGATTGTGGAAGCACTCCAATTAAGCTAATTTACAACTCCATTTAGCGGGAGTGCTACTGATCTGGTCAAATAGTATACAAACAGAAAAGATAATCAATGCACATTCCTAGGCCCCATACAATATCATATTATCTGCACACTGGCATACTTATAACAAAGGGGTTTAGTATACATTACTGTGATCACATGAATGAAAAGCCTTCTAACCACGTCAAGGTAACCCCAGTCTGGAAGGTCTAACTTCTAACCTTTTTAAATTTCTTTTACTTCAATTACGATAAGCAAACTTTGCATTTCTCATTCTTACACACTGGATTCAATAACAGGCTCTCTCACTTCCCCCAGCTCTTTGGCCTTTTTAATGAGGGAAGAGGCCATCCAGTGCTTTATAAAAAAGGCATAGGACCCATAAAAGGGGTGTGTTGGGGGTGCTATTACCACATGGAGGCTTGACCAAGCCTCCCAACAAATACACACAATACAAGGATTGTGGAAGCACTCCAATTAGGCAAATTTAAAACCCCAGTCCGTTAAGGTCCTAACTTCAAACCTTTTAAATTGATGACCTGCATCTTTGAAATGTTTGGCGACTGACATCTACCTGAACTTTTTACATTTGTCTATCTTACGCTGCCGTATAGTAAATGTAAAATGTAAATTACATGAATGAAAAGCCTTCCAACCACATAAAAGGTAACCCCAGCTGGAAGGTCCTAACTTCTAACCTTTTTAAAATTCTTTACTTTAATTCGATTAGCGGACTTTTGCATTTCTCATACTTGCACACTGGATCAATATAGCAGGATTTCTCACTTCCCAATGAGCTGGGGTTGATTTAAAAGTTATAATATAAATATAATATTTTAAAAATTATAAGAAATGCAAAAGTTTGCAAATCATAATTAAAGTAAAAAAGGTTAGAATCTGAACTACGGAAGGTTTGTATTTCTTAATCAAGGGGTTCCGTGTCGGATCGGGTCCGAGTCAGTGGTTCCTATAGGAAGAACGCTTGGGACTGTGTATATGCAGATCTTTGAAAAACGGCCGACAGGATCTGCAAAATCCTGTTTGTCAACCTTAAAAAATTTTAAGTGTGTACCCAGCTTTACAGAAAACATACCAATCAGATTCTTTCTTAAAGGGCATGTCCACCCTTATAATAATTTTTTCTGCTGCAAGACACTGCAAGCAGGGTGTGGGACGGCAGCCGCGTCCCGATTTGCTAAGAGGCAGCAAATCACAGACACAGCTGCTGGCTGCTCGAACGCGGGGGAGAGAGGGAAAAGAGTAGAGTTGGGGGGACTTTCTTAAAATCTTTTAGGGCGTGTGAAGCTGGGGGAAGGTATACTAATATATAGCCAGGGTTTTTATGGTAGGGGGAGGGATTGCAAAACGTGAGGGAGAGGGAGGGGGGGGTGGCCCCGGAGGGAGACAGGGAGCAGGTCCTATATGGACTCTGAGTACTCCTGGTGGGCAGTTTTTGGGACTTTGGGGAGGGATTACAGGAGAATAGAGATGGCCGAACTTTCAAAAGTTCGGTCCGTTTTCGAACATTCGAATTATATGGAAAGTTCAAAAACGGACCCATTAAAGTCAATGGGAGTCAAAAGTTCGAAAAGTTCTAATGAAATACAAATAAATATCAATGGTACTTATTGTAAATGGTGTGGGACCTGGGAAATGGTCTGGGGAACATGTTTGAATATCCAGGACATTCGAAAAATCAATTTTCGCTCTAGGTACCATGTAAATTTTACTCGCGGATTCGATGCTTGCGTATAGGCTTTAATGGACACTTTATTCGTAGATTCGATGTTTGCGCCTAGTACCATGGACATTTTACTAGCGGATTCGATGCTCGGTATAGGTTTTAATGGACACTTTACTTGCGGATTCGATGCTTGCGTTCGCACCTAGATACCATGGACATTTTACTCGCGGATTCGATGCTCACGTATAGGTTTTAAGGACCCTTTACTCGTGGATTGATCCTTGCGTATATAGGCATTTTCCTGAACATTCGATATTTATAAAATATTTATAGTTCGAGAAGTCCGAATTTGTTCGAATTCGAATAGTTCTATATATAGTTCTATATATTGTTGGAATCCACACACCTTCAGCTATGTAAAAATTTTCTACATGTCTGAATAAAACTTTACCCTATTTGCATCAGTGCATACAGACACAAGTAGCAAGTAGTCTCCAGGGAGCCAATATATAACTTTGGGGCTGTGCACATTTTTTTAAGCTGAAAAACCACCTTACCTGGAAAACAATAGCAAGAACTATATAATTGGAATTTACACACCTTGAGCCACATGCAGTAACAATGTCAATCTTGTGCCAAGCTTCAAAGTGCTTACAGATATATTTTCAATATACATTACCTGTGCCTAAACATTGTGTGGAAAGTGGACATTCCACTGATGATATTAATTAATAGAGACTATGGGGCATATTTATAAAGAATCGATAATATCGCAAAAAAATTACCGCCGCCGCACATGTGTGCTGCGGTAATTTTAAGCCCCTTCGCGGCGATACTGTATAGTATCGCGCGAAGGGACTTAAAATCCCTTCCCGACGCCGCCTCTACCCCGCCCACACCCCCCGCGGCAGCAGCGGCGACCACCTGCCGCCGCTTCCCAGCAGCCCCTCCCAACCCGTTCCCCGTTCGCGCAATCTCGGAACGGGAGGCTAGGAGGGGCTGCCGGGAAGGGGCCGCAGCAGGTGGTCGCGACCACACCGCCGCGCACCCCCTCCCGGCAACCCCTCCAAGCCCCCCGCCCCGGCCGCTCCGGGGAGGGGACGGGGGGAGCCGCTGGGGGGGGAGGCTCCCTCCAGCGGGGCCCTGAGAAGGGCCTTTTGGGGCTTAGGGGGTCCCGCAGCTCGAACCGGGACCCCCCTCCCCGGCCCTTACAAGGGCCCTTGCGGCACTGACAAGTGCTTTGGCGGGGGTCCCGCAGCTGAAACCGGGACCCCCAGTGCGGCTCTTAAAAGAGCCCTTGGGCGACGTCTTCTTCTTCTCCAGTCCCGGCGACACCAGCTCCGCCGAGGCCGCCGACCCCCGAGAGGTACCCCTGCGGCCGCCAGGGGTACCCCCGGCGGGCGCCGGCGACCTCAACGAGGCCGATGTTGCCGGCGTCTTGATCCGACGCGACGTCTTCGGGCTGGCGACACCAACCCACTCAGGTCGCCGATGCCAGGCAGACTCACTGCGGCCGCCAGTGAGCCCGCTGGCACAGCCGGCTCAGCGGAGCCGATGTTGCCAGCCATTCTTTCTTCTTTCTTCAGCCATCTACTGCAATGGCATCTGAGTTCCGCGGCGGAAAGCTCCTCTTTATATAGGTTTGCAGAAATCCATAATCCGTTTCTGATTGGTCAATTTTTTAATACTTGCTTTACATTAACCAATCAGATTCCAGAAATCTGATTGGTTAATGTAAAGCAAGTATTAAAAAGCAAGTATTAAAAATGTTCCCGGCAGCCCTCCTAGCCTCCTTCCGAGATTGCCGCGAAAGGGGAACGGGTTGGGAGGGGCTGCTGGGAAGTGGCGGGCGGGGCGTGGTCGCCGCTGCCGGCGGGGGGGTGTGGGCGGGGTGGGCGTGTCTCCCGGGGCGGGTGCGACCACCCGCCGCGGGTTGCCTGCCCATCCCGCCGCGGGAGGTTAGTATCGGCTGACTTCGCTCCTTCAAGGTGGCGAAGTAAAACAGCGATACTAGCCGAGCGAAACCAGTACCGCCGCTTTATAAATAGAAGCGGGGGTAACAGGTAAGTACGGCGCGAAAGGTTAACGCTTTCGGACCTTTATAAATCGCGGTAAACGCGATTTATGCGTTAATGTCCGCGAAAACGGCCGCGAAAAGTTAACGAACCTTTATAAATATGCCCCTATGACTTACATGCTTATCATGTTTTTTTGGCCCTGTCCTATGTATATATTGTGTTAGTGTCTATATATGCTAATATATATTGAAATTATCTGGTGTGTCGTTATCATGTGATGTGAGATCATGTTGATATGCTACATTATAAATCACCTTCTATTAAATGACTCATACTGTTTAGCTTGAAAAGGGGGTGGCGCACCTGGAAACAGTATTGCTTATTTTGTGAGAGCCCATTGTCTTCAATAATCTTATATTCTATAAATAATAAATATATATAAATATATTTATATCTTCATAGGAGATTTCATTGAGTTTAGGAGCTACCAATGTGTGGGGGTATATGATATTACATTAGGAACGGTGTATATTATGTGTGTACTATCTCACCATTACCATTTAAATGACCATCAGTAAGTTTATATAAAGAAAACACTGACTTATATTAGGTACACAAAATATACAAAATACATAAACATACTTACGAGCTGAGATCCCTATTTTAAAATGGAATGGTCAAATGGCGCTTAACCCACACCCCTGTGCCTGCTCCATATGAAAGGAGTGTAATCCAGAAAAAGTTTCTGTCTGCTACACAGGATGTGAGTGGTATTGTAATGGACATATACACAAGGGCTTATATAACACTCCAGCCTGCAGGTGGTGTCAGTGAGTAATAAGAGACAGACACCCCTGCTCTCTATGGCTAGGGGGACAGAAAGTGAAATTAGATTGTGGTGTGTGCTTTGGAGAGAGATCCTCTACCACCTGTTGGGAGGGAGATTATGGACAGACAATTTACCTTATTGGATACAAACTCTGGGGCAACAGAAGTGTACACCAACTTACAAGGACACACAAATACAGGCATGGTCAATATTAAAGTGGTGCACATAGACAGGGAACCCCCTGATTACTGCAAATGTATGTGGGGAAACTGTTTATGTGCACTGTTTGCTTTGTGCCAGACCACCAGAGTACCCACCGTGTGCCATGCTACACATAACTCCATAAAGCAGTGATCTGGTCAAATTGTGTTGCATCAGTGCTGGTAATACCATTATTCTCCCCGTTTCTTGTATATTTGTTCTGTATTAAGTATGGAGGCTGCTACTGAAGAAGTATTGATTTAAATCCTCCTGATACCGCAGATGAAATTCCCCAATTAGACTCCGTAGCTCTACCAGGCACAATTGCCAAACATATTTAAACGGATCCATTTGATGGGGTAACTGATTGGCAGCCACTATAATGGTTGGGATGAAGGTGCTTGCTTCCAAGCCTTAGCCTTTTGCTTACTGGTCAGCCAGGCAGGTTTACCAAGGATTTACTGAACACTGAAAAAAAGCAGTATCAGCTATTACAAATTGCTCTGAAGCTATTTTTTTCAATTAGATCGTATAAAAGAGTATATAAGGATATATCCAATTTTAGGTAAACTGGGAATTAGAAATGTTTGTTTATACGTCAGGGCAATGCTATTGTAATATACATGATGCTGTGAGGTACCTTTGTTATATATATGAGGTACCATCACCACTTGCTATGGTGAATACTAATAATATTGACCTAGCATGTTAGTTTCAACCACACAGTGTGGCAGGATTGCCTGGGTATACTCTCAGTCCTCAGGATTATTCTATTTGGTCCTCTGGAAGCTGGTGACTATCTGAGTAACAGTTTAAAATATACCTGTGTAAAGAATCTTATCCACTATATCGCACATAGAAAGACATGCGCACACATTGCTTGTGAAGGTTCTCATTATCCAGGTCATGGTATATCTGTTGTATTCAATTAGATCAACTGAACTTGAAGTTTAATTCTTGAAGACGTTTCGCTAGTCATCCGACTTTAACTAAATTCAGAATGACTTGTACAAGAATCTATGGACTTATGTACCCTGGAAAATCCCAATTAATCACAGCCAGGTGTTAAGGGGTGATTGTATAGTGGCTAAGAGGGGTTATAGGAAAGCCCAGGGTAAGGTGTCAAAACAGCATTGTACCGAACCTTATTAGGCTGGTTTCTTTATTTTCACATAAATGGCCTCCTTGACACCTCCATTGAACCAGTCACGTTCCTTGCCAATATGTTAACATTACAATCTTCAAAGGTATGTCCTTTATCCTAAGTGCAGGTACACGGCGAGTCTGACCCGAGGAATTGGCTCTTCTGTGCTGGCCATAAGTTGATGCAATTGCGTTGGTCTTCCCCACATACAAATCAGAGTATTCTTCACTGCACTGCGTTATGCCTCAGTGTGTTGTTCAGTTTAATGCAGCAGGGATACAGTTTTTTTTTTAATTCTTCTTAATTTCTCGGAGACCCCTGCTACATAGGGATGACATGTTCTTTCTCCTGTCTTGCTTTTCCCCTTCACTGTTGGTTTATGTGTATTTTCTTTCCTTCTACTTCTTTTGACAAAGGTCTAGTCTGGATATCCACAAGTTTTAAGGACTCTTGAGATGTTTCATTCTTTGGCCTTTGCCTCTGTGCTAGTGGGGATGTTCTCTGCTCTGTGTTGCAGGGTTCTGAGACACCCAGCTGTGTGATCTAAAGGGTGGTGGAGTCAAACACAATACTGATCTGTGTGTGTTGGTTTTCTGTAAACCTCTGCTTCCAGTTAACCATTTTCCTTGACTTCTACCAAGCAGTCCAAGAAAGCCAGTTTGTTGTTTTGTGCCTCTTCCCTTGTAAATTTGATGTTTTGGTCTACTGCATTAATGTGTTCTGTAAAAGCTTGTACTTCCTTCTGGTGGATTTTAACCCAGGTGTTACCCACATATCTGAACCAGTGGCTGGGTGCTATGCCCTTAAATGTAATAAGTGCCTGTTTTTCTACATCCTCCCCATGTAAAGGTTGGCCACAATGGGTGAAACTGAGATCCTATGCACATCCATGTTTTTGCTTATAGAACTTATCCCTGTATTTGAAATAGGTGGTATTCAGGCACAAGTCCAGTAAGGAACGCACCTGTTCTGGGTTGAGATCAGTTTGCTGGTAAGAGTGCTGTCTTTGGCCTAGCCATTTTCTCACCATGTCACAGCTCCTTGGTGGGTATACAGGTGAAGAGAGATGTCACATCATAGGACACCATAGTTTTTCTGCACTGAGTTCTATATCTTCAATCTTGTTGGTGAATCCTAGAGTTCGGATGTGATGATTAGAACTTCCCACCAATGGTCCTAAGATGTTGGCTAGGTATTTTGCCACTTTGTATGTTACAGAGTTGATGCTGCGACTATAGGTCTAGTGGTGCCCCCTCCTTATGTATCTTTGGGAGTCCATATATGCATGGATGTGCCTCACCAGTGGTAGAGGCGATGATACATTGCTCGATCAATGGCTTTATCCTTTTGAAGCTGTTGTAGTACATCTATGACCTTTTTCATGTAACGGCTGATGGGATCCTTGGTAAAGCCTCAATGTGTTGTTATCAGCCAGGAGCATGGTCACCTTAGAATGGTAGCCTGAGGTGTTGAGTACACTGTGGCATCTTCCCTTGTCTGCCGGAGAATGGTGATACTGGAATTTTCTTGAGGGATGTTAAGGCTCTTCTTTCCTGTGTGTCAGGTTAGAGAAGGAGTTTTAGCATTGGCTAAGGCTGCAGACCTTAAGGCAAGTTGTTTGCCTCACTCTGTGGTACCTATTTATGGTGGATGAGGCTTTGTGGCTGCTATAAACTACCACAGGGATGGCTTTTAGCAAAATTCAAGCCCTTAGCGAGGACTTCCATTTCTGGCTGGTTCAGGGTCCTGTTAGACAAGTTTCTCACCCATTCCTTCTTGTTTGATGAAGGGACATTTCCCTCCTTTGTATCCAAGGTAGTTGTTCTCCTTTGGGGGTGTTCTAGGATGACAGAATAGAGAACTTGTTCTGTTGCCTTTGTTGGTAAACTCACCATCTTTCCCAGATGGCCAGAGGTAGATGTGAGGCCAGGTTCTGTTCTAGTTGACTAATGTTATGTTAAAGCATCAACTGTAAAATGTGTCTGTTGTACTCATTCATTTAAGAGTGTGTTTGAGCCTTTTTGTAGTATCTCTTTGGCTCCGATGCCTTTAACTGTGGAATCTATATGTTGCTGCATGGTACTAGCCTTGTTGCATCGAGGTTTAATCGAGGTGGTTTCGTAGTCTCCAAATTCCTTCTATGTCTTTTGATATTGCCGTACAAGTTTGAGGGTTTTCTCCCCAAAATAATTTGAAATATGCCGTGAAGGTTCTCATTCATCCACTGAGGCAGCAATTGGTACATCCGAAAGACCCAATACCGAAACACAAGAAAGTGGCATCATATACGCAGTGCAGTGAAAAATGCCTTGATTGTATGTGGGGGACTAAACAGCAACTGCATCAACTTATGGCCCAGCACAGAAGAGCCAATTCCTTGGGTCAGGACGCATTTTAAGGATAAAGGACATACCTTTGAAGATTGTAATGTTAACATATTGGCAAAGGAACGTGACTGGTTCAAGAGAGGTGTGAAGAAGGCCATTTATGTGAAATAAAGAAACCAAGCCTAAATAGAGGTGAGGGGGTTCGACACCAATTGTCTGCCATGTACAATGCTGTTTTGACACTTTACCCTGGGCGTTCCTATAACACCTCTTAGTCACTAGCAATCACGCCCTTAACACCTGGCTGTGATATGCTAATTGAGATTACATAATACATAATTGCCAAGATTCTTGTACATTCTGAATTGAGAAAGCCAGTCGGATGACTGCAAACGTCTTCAAGAACTAAAACTTCAAGTCCAGTTGATCTAATTGAATACAATGATATACACACACATAATTTCCATTGTGCACCAACGGGCACACTTTTGCTAGTATATATATAAAATACAGTAGATAGATTCTTTACAAGTGAGAGTTTGTTCAAACTGGTTTTTAGTAGTTTGTTGAAGAACTTGTAGCATTTTATGTTAGATGTATAAATGTTGTACAGCATCACTCACTCCAACGTGCTTGAGTTGTCTGCAAACATTTAGAGCAGTGTTCCTCTAAGCACATTAACACTGCAGACCTGCGCACACAGGTTAAAGGGCAGCACACACAAAAATGGTGGAATATAAGCGCTGCACAGACACTTTCATTTTGTGTGTGCACAGACAATTTAATTCTGAGGATTTTCACAGGATTTAAGAACATTGATTTAAAGAGAGTTTAATATGGTGTGAACATGCCAATATAGTAGGTAATGTTTTACAACATATAGAGAAAAATTATGTATGACTGTAGCCTGCTACTACATTCGCAACATATCCTTATTATACAAATTGGGAGTAAAAGGTTTGGGTTTCCTGGATTGTAATTTGATTATATTCTAATTATAGATTATGTTAATTTCTGCACAATATATACATATAATAAAGTTAATTACTTAAACAATAATATTATATTAAAAACAGTCCGATTTTTCTTTTGTTCTTTTTGGGGGCTGATTAGCATTCTGTAGGCAACTTCTGTGGTAGTTTCTCATCTGTCACACAAAGGAGCCAGATATTAAAGTGGGCAGACATTAATTGGCTTGATGTGTTCTTCAGTTCACAAAATGCCAGGCTTTGGATTCACTTCCATCTTTCATCTGCATAACAAGCTTCAAAAACTTTGTAAAAATTGTTAGAAGAAATTCTCCTGTCACAAGCAAAAACACTATAATATTTTACAATTCTATAAATCTATATGCATGTCACACATTCTCAGGTGCTCTTGTAAATAAAAAGGAAAAAAGTAATATGTACGTTCAGGTACAAATATTTGCAGAAAACAAGCAAACTAATTGTTTAGCCCGCAAGCTAAAGTATTCTAGTTAACATTTAGAAACATTTATATAATATAGAAAGGTGATTAACAAGTTGGGCTTGAGTAATTAAAGGTTAACGGTCACGTTCACCCCCATACAAGCCTGAGAACTGGACTCCCTAAAACCCTATTTTCCTAATACTCAATGTCCTTCCTGGCACTCTTGAAAAAAGTTACTTACCTTAATGTCCACCAGTCCCATGCCACCCTGTGTCACCCCAACGGTTTTCGCAGCTGCCAACAACAATAACATTTATAAAGCGTTTTTCTCTATGGGACTCAAAGCACATGACATGGTCATAATTTGTCACAGAGAAAGGGAGCTACATTTCAAATGGTGGGAGCTGCAGGACATAAGGCTCTGTTCCAAATGTGTGGGGGAGGTATTATGGGGATATAGCAATTAAAATTCTTTAATAACCAGGCCAAGTTTGAAAAGGATTCTCCATTTTATTGGCAGCCAATGGAGAGACGAAGAACTGTAGGGGTGAGGGCAGTTTTTAAATAATATCTGCAGCAGCATTGTACTAATTGTAGGCCGTGCAAGTCCTTCTGTAAAATCGTTATGTAATCTAACACACAAACTAATAAATGCATGGACTAAGGTTGGCAGATCTATTGGGATGTGGTGTATTATTTTCGCTATATTCCAGAGGAAAATGGGAGGATTCACAGGGCTGAAATTGACCTCTGAGATTTAGGTCCCCATAATAATTATTACACCCAAGCTGCACAATTGGTCAGAGATCATATGAGTAATAAGAATTATCAGTGAACACCAGTCTTGAACAAAAATCAGTGCTCACACATTTTGTTGCTATAACAGCACCTTCATCAGACAATGAAAAACATAAGTGCAAAGTGATCTTTATAAAAGTGTCGATTAATGATTTAGGACAGCCCCCTTATGGTGATATAGTAATGGGGAAAATTAAAATTGCCAAAAAATGTTTCCAATTTACTTACAGACATCATCAGTATTAGACTATTAACATTGAAAGTAATAAAGATCCTGCAGGGGCGTACCTGAAGGGCCCGGGGCCTCCCATGGTTTGGGGACCAGGTCCCTGACTCCTCCTCCCTCACGAAGGTGCAGCAAAACAGCCATTTAAAAAAGGACCTGAACTTCTGGAACGTATGTTCTCGTCATAAGCGCGATCAGCTTTAAAAATGGCTGGTCGCTGCACAGAATATGGGCTTGTGGCGGGCCCTAGTAACTACACCACCCCACGCACGGTCGTGGGGGTGATAGTTACGCAACTGGATCCTAGTATCCATAGTTAATACAAACTTAAGTGCATAGTTATTTCTATCAAAATAACAAAAAAAAACTGTATTTCCACAGTGTCATGCTTGTCCACAGAGCCATTTTTTTTATATAATCAAAGACCTTATGGTTCATAGTTACTAAGATAGCATAGATTATTCCTACTATAGTTATATTGTTATCTATTAGTGATTTTAATACAGGTTCCCTCATTTTAATGGAGTTACATCAGTTAATCATAAGGAGCATTTTAATCCTAAACTAAATCTAGACCTCTGGGCTGTAAGGTATTCAAAGTATATATCCAGTACGATTCTTTTTAGGAGTAGAGATGGCGAACTTCCGAAATCCGTCGCTCGAGGAGTCGCAGATTCCGTAAAAATTATTTTTTTGAATTTTGCCATTAAAGTCAATGGGGAAATAATTTCCACCTAAAATAAGGGATTAAATAGCAGTTGTAACTTATCATAAATGGCTCTGGCACCTGGGAAATAGTCAGAGGAACACGACCCGCAGGAAGAACAGCAAAAAGAAGAAGCGGTTTGCGTGGGCTGTTTTTTCGGTAATCCATATACAGCTGATTTGAGAATCCCCAACACTGTCAAGGATTCGAGAAACAGCCGTTCGAGTATTCTCGAATGCCTGAAAGTCCCATGGCCGGACGTTTGGGAGTCCTGAACCCGGGACCCCTCGCAGGTCCGTAGAAGGACCATTGTGGCCCTTACAAGGTTCTTTTGGGGCCTAAGGGGTATGCAGCTGAAACAGGGACCCCCCTCCCCAGCACTATAAGAGCCCTTGTGGCTCTGGAAGGTTCCCTTGTGTCACTGAAAAGTGCCTTTTGGGGCTTAAGCGGTCCCGCAGCTCAAACCGGGAACCCCCTCCCCGGAAATTAGAGTACCGGGGCACTGACAAGTGCCTTTGTTGGGGGTCTTGCAGCTCGAAAACAGGACCCCCATTGGTTCTTAGAAGAGCCCTTTGGGGAATGTTTTCTTACATCTGAAGACATCAGCGCCACTGATGTTGCCAACACCTCTAGCGACAGAGGGGCCAAGCTGTCTGGCTCCTTAACACATGATGGCAACTGCGAGCCTATTCTAACTCAATGGTTCTGCTTTGTGAAGCATTGCTCCTTCCCATTGCCCCTCAATCTCCAATAATTGAATGGTTCTGATCCTAGCTTTCCCTTGCATGATGTATACTCTGAGGGGAAAAGCCAATGGGGTGAGAGGATGCCCAGTGGTGCCTTGCTTGCCTTGCTCCTCAACAATGGTGGCAACTGCATTGGGCCTACTCTTATCAATGGTTCTGCTGTTTGAGAGTTTTACCATAGGGGCAAGGTGGGGCATTTGCACACACACCCCCTGGATTTATCTTTTTTTAACTTTTTTTTCCGGGATTCTTGATTCCTTCCTCCTACTCAGCAGCATGTTGTACACAGACTGATGGAGTGCTGGGGTGGAATTGGGAAGAAGGGAGACTGGGGAGAGGGGTGACACTGCCTGGTGCAGTGCAGTGGATTTGAGACAGGTTCAGCTACAGCACTGACAAATGTGAATGTGAGTGCATTTACAGGTTAGGATGCTGGGTCAGGAGGGTAATTGGGTGTGTAATTAAAACAAAATGATGTGGGGTCTTTAATTATTAATGTGTGATAATTAATACAGAAATAGGAGGGGGGTTAATTGTTAAAAATATGCAGGGGGTATGAATTTATAAAAATAGGAGATTCATTTATTGATAAATTGATAGTTTGTTAACAAATTGGGTGATCTATTATGATTAAAACAGCTGGGGCAAAGGAAGTAATGTTTGAATAAAAAAACAATGAGTAATAAAAAATAGATGGACATGTCATGGGAAATAATAACACGGATGATGGTTAATTTTTCAGTGAAAAAGCTATGGCATAGGGATATGTACGGGACATTTGACATAACATTGAGTGGGATGGTGACAGTGGGGGGGATTTAAACATTGCTTTGATTTTGCAGCTTCCTTGGTTCAGCGTTAGTTAGCCATCCAGTCATTAGCAGTGTTAATCAGCCTCCCCGTTCATTTGCATTGTCATCAGCCTTCCTGTTCACAAACCAGTTTTGCCAGCCTTCAATTCACAAGCCAGTGTTAATCAACCCACAAGTTTTGAGCTCAAGCCGCTTTTACCTTCCTTCTGCCGTGACCACCAACAGGTTTCCTAGTACTTGCGGTCTCTCGTCGGCATTCGTGCTGTCTGGCGTGCTTCTGCCTGGGGCTCGTCCCAACCCCGCCTTATTTCAAATTCAACACCTTCAACTACCTCCGTCCTCTTACGCGTTTCGGATTTACATCCTACTCATAGAGACCATGAGTAAGGATGTAAATCCGAAACACGTTAGAGAACTGTTCAGATTGTTGTATACTGCTAATTGGCAATTTTAAACATGCACTAAATAAATATAACTTTTAAATTGGACCGGAACCTAGCAATTGATTTACTGAAAGTGGAGCGGTCTATGCTGCCATACAGAGGTAGTTGAAGGTTGTTGAATTGAGTGTAATAACCTCTAGTTCATTAGCAGTGTTAGTCAGCCCTCAGTTCATTACGCATGCTAGTGAGCCTCCAATCATTACCCAGTGTTAGTCAGCCCCCAGTTCATAAGAAATATTAGTGAGCCTCCAGTTCATTAACGTGTTAGTTAGCCTTCTGTTCATAAGCAATGTTAGTGAGTCCTACAGTTCATTTTTCAGTGTAGCCAGCCCTTAGTTCATTAACAGTTTTCAGCCCTCCAGTTCATTATGAGTGTTAATCAGCCCTCGTTATTTGCAGTATCAGCCAGACTCTCCAAGCTAACAAACCAGTATGAACAGGGTAGCAAGGAGTGGTTCATTCAATTCCCTAGGTGATGTGTGTCCAAATAATGAATCCACCGGGCTCAGAGACTGCTATATTATATATATATATTAATAATATAATGCTTGTGAAGGTTCTCATTCACAGGCATGGTATACTGTTGTATTCAATAGATCAACTGGACTTGAAACTACATTTCAAGTCCAGTTGATCTAATTGAATACAACAGATATAATATATATATTATATATATATATATATAATAGAAAAGGACAAATCTGTGCAAGCACTCGTAGAAAATTTATTCTTGGTTAATCATCATATAATAAAGGCGACGTTTCGGTAACATCCATTACCTTTCTCAAGCCATATATAATGATGTAATTTAACAGCTCATTAACTAACCTTTAATGAGCCTGTGCAAAAACACCTGACCTAATACACTGACAGATATCAATTAAGCAACAAAGCTCCATATACAAAAATAGTCCAACATGCAGTAAATATAAAAGATTCAATTATCAAATTATCTAGGTCATAATCCCTGTTAAGAACATTAGGCCACAGAGTATTGAGTTCATGAATCCAAAACTTTCCTTTGTTTTAGTTTTAAAACTCTATTACCCTCCATCTCTGTTTACAGATCTGTTCAATAACAAAAAACGTCAGCTGGTCACAGCTGTGGCCAGCAACAGCATAATGCTGAGGAACAGGTAAATGAGAATGCCCACACCTAATGGAAGACCTATGTTAGGAGAAACGACCCTTCACCTTTGGTGGGTCTCCCCAACATAGAGCAACCCACAAGGCACCTTAATACTAAATGCAAAAATCGGTATCATATGTGAATTTTTTTTAAATTCATAAGTCCGTTGAGTAGACGGATGTACGAACCTATTGAATTTTTGAACAAAGGTACATTGTACACACGACCTACAGGGGCACATCCCTATTTTAGGTGTCTCCAAGAAGGTCAAAGGTGTTTTCTTTGGGACATCTGTTTTAACCAATTTGTTGCCTATAGTAGTTGCTCTCTTATAGGCCACAATGGGAATGTCCTGAAATTCTGTGATGTCCGGATAGGACTGTCGCAGAATATGCCAATGTTTCTTTATAATATGAGAAATCTCCTTACTTAAGTCTCCTATCCTGTAATATAGGGTCGTTCGTTATACGTAGGAAGTTTTGACATGAGGGGGAAACTGTCAAAACAAAGTAAAGAATTCCTATCAGTCTCCTTCCTGTATATGTCTGTGGTCAATGTACAGCCCACTCTAGAACATCGAGATATGCAATTTTAGTGGAACTGTATTACTAGTAAAAGATATATCGGGGTCCGCACCATTCAAATCCCCAATTAATCGCTAATACACAACACCAGTATGGTGATGACAGCTCTCATTTTTATGGGACTCTTAGATTTGTGCTACATGATAATTACTTTAAATTCTCAGGAAATTACTACCTACAACAAGGGGGAGCCTATGGGATCCAATGCCGCTCCTGCATACGCTAACACCTTTATGTGTCTCCTTTGAGGAGAGACACGTCATTTGCACCCCATTTTCAGCAATTTTTGTCTGGCTTGGTGGCGGTACATAGACGATGTCTTCCTCATATGGGGGGCGACATTGGATCCCTACAAAGGTTCATTGGGATTTGAATGGTGCGGACCCCAATATCTTTTACTAGTACTGTCAGTTCCACTAAAATTGCATATCTCGATGTCTAGAGTGGGCTGTACATTGACCACAGACAAAGTGGCTGTACATTGACCACAGACATATACAGAAAGAGACTGATAGAATTCTTTACTTTGTTTTGACAGTTTCCATCCTCTCACGTCAAAACTTCCATTATATGTAGTCAATTCACTAGGGTCCTACATATAACGAACGACCCTATATTACGGATAGGAGACTTAATGAAATGCAGGCATGTCTTGCCCAGCAGGGTAACCTAGATCATTGCTGACAAAGAAAGATCTATTTTACAACAAGAAAAAAACAAACGAGATAAAGAAAAACGTTTGGTTTTCGCAACAAAATATAATGTTGCGAGTAGGAGATTTCTCATATTATAAAGAAACATTGGCATATCTGCGACAGTCCTATCCGGACATCACGATTTCAGACATTCCCATTGTGCCTATAAGAGAGCAACTACTATAGGCACAAATTGGTTAAAACAGATGTCACAAAGCAAACACCTTTGCCCTTCTTGGGGACACCTAAAATAGGGATGTGCCCTTGTAGGTCGTGTGTACAATGTACCTTTGTTCAAATTCGATAGGTTCGTACATCCGACTACTCAACGGACTTATGAATTAAAAAAATTTTTCACATTGATCCGATTTTTGCATTTATTTATTAAGGTGCCCTTGTGGGTTGCTCTATGTTGGGGAGACCACCCAAAAGGTGAAGGGTCGTATCTCCTAACATAGGTCTTCCATTAGGTGTGGGCATTCTCATTTACCTGTTCCTCAGCATTATTCTTGTTGCTGGCCACAGCTGTGACCAGCTGACGTTTTTTGTTATTGAACAGATCTGTAAACAGAGAAGGGAGGTAATAGAGTTTTAAAACTAAAACAAGGGAAGTCTTTTGGATTCATGAACTCAATACTCTGTGGCCTAATGTTCTTAACAGGGATTATACCTTTATTATATATTTGATAATTGATCTTTTCTATTTACTGCATGTTGGACTATTTTGTATATGGATGCTTTGTTGCTTAATTGATATCTGTCATGTGATTAGGTCAGTGTTTTGGCACAGGCCTTATAAGGTTAGTTAGGAGCTGTTAAATTACATCATTCTAATATGGCTCGAGAAGGTAATGGGATGTTACCGAAACGTCACCTTTATTTTTATACGATGATTAACCAAGAATACATTTTCTACGAGTGCTGCACAGATTTGTTCTCTTTTCTATATTCATGGAGGAATACAGGTGCCCTCATTAGTGCAGTATATACAATATACTGTATATAGAATGTCTGTGTACCATTCTTGTTCTGTTCCATGTAATCCTTACAGTACAATCAGTACATATAATCAGTTTTCATTATAACCTAAGGGTAAACTTTTTAAAACCCTCTGATTTTTTTTTCTTTAGCAGTACAGTTTGTTTTCATGGTTCAAGCTATATTTTGTAGACACCATATGTCTAATTTGCTATCTAAAGGCTTGTCGCCTCAGTTCATGTTTAATAAGCAGGGATAAATAAATAAATAGGCATTGTTATTAATTTTTGTTTTCTAGCAATAACTGCAGATCAGCCAAGCTCACAAAGATTTACTGCAGTTTTATTTTCCCGAACATTCCGGCAGAGAGCCATATTGTGATGATAGGAAGCAAAAGGATAAATTGTTGGTTAAAACTGCTGTGATCTAAACAGTATTCCCTCAGACTGAGTGCACCTTGAACTGGTCCTCGTTACATTTTATGTTATCTGTCTCTATAATTATTACTTCAAAAAAACAAAAAAATTTTGATTATTTTAATAAATAATTAAAAAGAGGCAGAAGGGTGAATGTCTAGATAATTCTTTATTCCTATTCAAAATATAAACATATATCAAGTGTGCACGCACATAACATCAGTGTGCACACGCTTTGCTGCAACACGCCATGTGTGCTCTGGGACTGGAACACTGTATTTGCTTGGCGAAGGGATTTGCACTCTCATGTGGGGCAGATCTAAAAACGGGAAAACACAGGAGAGGAAGACAGGAACTTTCAAGTAGGAAAGGTAGACGTGGCAGGGTGCTAGAGCAACCACAACTAAAAAAACACTTTACATTTAAAGCTGAAGCTATCTAGTAACATTAAGTTGGTTTTACGTGCATACAGTATACCCATAATGATAAGATTTCTAATTAAGAGATGGCATAGAACTTGAACTCGAACGCAAGTTCGAGCCGAACTGTTCAAGTTCGAACAGACCCGGACTTCTCGAACTATCCCAGACTTGGACTTTCGATATTTCCCAGACTTTCGATAATTTATCGAATCTTCAACATCGAAAATCATAGAATTAAAAAAAGAGGACTTGCTCTGATGTTTCTCACTTCACAGGCACCTTTGTGTTCATCTACTCTGATGATGTCATGCAGCTGCCACAGCTACCCGTGGCTAATTTTCATGTTTGGGTTGATCCTAATTGGCCCAATCAAAATTCCATACTTGCTCTCCTGTTTCTCCACGAGGCAACTTTATGGTGTCACATACTCTGACCATGTCCTACATACCAGCTCATACAGATCTTTTCATGAAGCGTATCCCCTTCACTGCTTTCCCTTGCACGAGCATACTCTGAGGAGAGAAGCCAATGGGGGTATGGGGTCTGTCCGGTGGGGCAAGCCTGCCTGGCTCCACAATATGTTGTCAAATTGCAGTGGGTCTACTGTAACTCAATGGTGCTTTTCCTTCAACGTAATCCCTTCCCCCTTTTCCCTTGCCGAGCATACTGAGGGAGAGAAGCCAATGGGGTGTGGGAAAAGCCTAAAAAATTATACTTGTAGTCATGTAAAATAAACACAGAGATTTGTTTGGTTTAACTTGTTTACTAAATGTAACTAAGGCACCGGTTTTTTTTGGTGCAATATAATATTAATAATAATAATAATAACAAAAAAATGTGCTGGAAATGCACCACCTATTTTTTTTTTTAACATTTTGCGCCTTAAGCGCTTAATGTCTTTATGGATGGAGATCATGCCCCTCTCCATGCCCTCATCCGTTGCGCCATTCTTCCAGCCGGCACTGGAATGATGGTCACTGCCGGCCTGGCGTGCTGGTGGTGGTGGTGGAGGGAAGGGGAAATTGCAGGCCTTATCTGGGGCCTGCAGGGGGTGATCCCCATCTTCAGCCTCACTGGCAGAAACAGATCCCTCACGCAAATTTTTATATAAAAAGTAAATAATAATAATAAATATAAAAAATATTAATAATAATAAAAAATATAATGTAAATATTGTAAATATTTTTCGTGTGTACTTGTCTTTTAACTAACATTTACTAACATAACTAACAGTTACATTAACTAATACTAACACTAACTAACATTAACTAATATTAAAAAAATATATTTGCGTCGTTTAGGAAAAAGAGCTTCAAATTTTGTATTATATGCAAATATTGTAAATTTTTTTGTGTGTACTTGTCCTTTAACTAAAGTAGAAAGTGGTATGTGTCTGATGAAGGCCTGAGTAATATCGCCGAAACATTACATGGTGTTATACTGATGTGGTAATAAACACCTATTACTAATAAGACTGGTGTGCACATTCTCTTTCTATGTATGTGTCCTTTAACTAACATCTACTAACATTAACTAACAGTCATTAAAATTTACTAACACTAACTAACACTAACATAGCACTTTGAGTCCTTTAGGAGAAAAACACTAAGACCCCCGCAATCATTTGTGGCAGTTTGAGCCAATCCCAAGGGCTATAAATAACAAGAAAGTGCATACTTCGTATAGTGGTTATACATAAACAGAGCTTGTCAGAAAGATCTGCCGCATAACTGCCTGATTAGAGTGGTGCAAAAGGTGGTGTTTTATACAACTCAATCACAGTTAAAATTTTATATATAAATGTGATACTTACCTTGGACATTCTGCTGGATGCCCTGACGCCGCTGCTGCTTGAGGTCTGACCACCTATTTTGAGATGAGAGGTGGTCAGACCAATCTGAAACTGCGTTTGGCGAATAATGCGCTGTTTTCTCTCCTTAACATGGGGGTGCCAATTGGCATCCCATCATACCCCCGCCTGGTGAGATACTCTACCACAAACTGCTGCCAACCATGGTGCCATGTTGTCACAGACAAGCTAATAGTAATAACCCACACCCCTTTCGAGGCTCGATTTTAGAGTCTGGATTGCATATAGAAAGTCAATGGGAAGAGGGATATAATCGAATGCAGAAAAATTTAATCCGCGAATAAACTTTCCATGATACCTAGGCGCAAGCATCAAACCCGCGAGTAAAATGTCCATTATAACCTATATGTGAGCATCGAATCCACGAGTAAAATGTCCATTATAACCTATAGTGAGCATCGAATCCGCGAGTAAAATGTCCATATAACCTATATGTGAGCATTGAATCCGCGAGTAAATGTCCATTATAACCTATATGTGAGCATCGAATCCCAACTAAAACGTCCATTATAACCTTATGTGAGCATCGAATCCGCGAGTAAAATGTCCGATACCTAGGTGCGACATCGAATGTTCGAACGCGAGAGCTCGAAAGTACGCCGTCTGTGAGTAAAATCAATTTTTAAAAAGTCCTGGATATTTGAATAGGTTCCCCAGACCATTTTCCAGGTCCCATAGCCATTTTCATTAAGTTACAATTGATATTTAGTTGGATTTCATTCAAACTATTGCCTCCCGTTGACTTGGGTCCCTTTTTTGAACTTCCGAACTTTCAAACTTTTCCAATAGTTCGAATGTTTCAAAAACGACCGAACTTTCCAAAGTTCGGCCATCTCTCTACTTCTATGCATAGGCCTGAAGGTGTCAGAAGTTGGAGTGCCATCAATATCACTGCAAAATCAGACAACAAACTGTGAGTAACTCAAGCAAACTGTGCTGTTTAACAGAAGGGACAAGAACACAGATTGGAGTGTGTGCCTATAATAACATGGAGCAGTTTAAACCACCTAAGGCTTTACTATTCTCTGGAACCTCATGAATGTTATTTTTGTTTCTTTCTTATCTATATACACTGAGTATTTCTCACTATTGGAATAGTATCAGTTGTTGAAACATGTGTCCTGTGCTTGATCTCTGTTGTTTAAACTTTATTAGTAACTAACTATGTCTACATTGCTGCGTGTCTATATAGTTTACTATTGTTCTGTTTTTAACCTCTGATTTTAATATTCATGATCTAGGTGTGTCTACTAATTAGTAGTGGGCTTAAAAGGTGATTACCATGTGTGATGCAATATCCTGAAGACAGCACTTGTTGTGCTGAAACGCGTCAATTACATGTTTTAATATGATCAATTAAAGACTTGTTTTTTCTAGTGAAGTCCCGAGAGTGCTGCTGCTCCTTATTTTTCGTGTTATTTTCCTTTGGAATTTGCACCCGAGCCCTTGTCATATTTGAAATGGTGTGCTATTACACACACAATACAAGGATTGTGGAAGCACTCCAATTAGGCTAATTTATAACTACATTTTGCGGAAGTGCTACTGATCTGGTCAAACATTTATACAAACATAGAAAAGATAATCAATGCACATTCCTAGGCCCCATACAATATCATTATCTGCACACTGGCATACTTTATAAACAAAGGGGTTTTAGTATACATTACCGTGATCACATGAATGAAAAGCCTTCCAACCACGTCAAGGTAACCCCAGTCTGGAAGGTCCTAACTTCTAACCTTTTTAAATTTCTTCAAATACAATTAGCAAACTTTGCATTTCTCATTCTTACACACTGGATCCATATAACAGGCTCACTCACTTCCCCTCAGCCCTTTGGCTTTTTAAAATGAGGGAAGAGGCCATCCAGTGCTTTATATTAAAGGCATAGGACCTCCCATAAAAGGGGCGTGTTGGGGGTGCTATTACTGTAAGAAACAGTTATATAATTCTGTTAAATGTTATCCTATTCTAAACTGTGTTAAATGTAAGATAAATGTGTGTCTGTATTGTTTTGATGATAGCCTCTTTAAGAGATCAGCCAAAAGGCTGAAATGACTGGCCCCCAGGTGTGCTCTCTGTGGGTGGGGGGGAATACAGAAGAAGGAGAGAGAGACAGGGGCCATTGTTGTTTTGGCAGAATCAGGAAAGGATTTTATGTGCTGTGTATGAACTCTATGGATTGCCAATAAAGGAGACAGCAGAACAGAGTTAAAAAGTGACTGTGTATTCAGGAAGAGCCAAGCTAAAAAGAGACTGTGTGTAGTAGCTGGTTGGAAGAGAACTGTGTGGATTGCTGCTAATAGTAAGAGACTCACAGTGCTGTCGAGGTACCGGACAGTAACTGTAAAATCCTGGAGTATATCACACCCCAACATATACATCCCACAGGATGACTAGAATATCAAAGGATATCTGCCATTAAACTTCTTCACAACCCATCCGGTTCCAAACCTGCTGATTAAGGTTTCACGGTTACAGGCCTTGTGTTCACCGAAGAAGGAGACGTCAACGGGCCCCACCGCACGCTGCTACAAATTGTAAGTGGTCCACTTGGATCGCTGGGAAATGAGGGGGTACGCACCCAATTGTTAAGATAGGGTCAGTTAGGGTCATTTTGTACTGGTGATCATCAAGTGTCCGCACTTGATGATCAATATTGTAAAACCGGTCTTGTACTGTTTGTGTTATATTTACATTTTTGCCTATCTTTCTCACTGTTATACCACCATTAACCTGCCTTCTTCATTTCTGAGTAAATGCAATTTTCTTAAATTTGAGTATCGTGTGCGCATTCTTTTCTGGTAACGGAATCAAACCACCTGCCTTGCCCTCGGTTTACATTACCACATGGAGGCTTAACCAAGCCTCCCAACAAATACATACAATACAAGGATTGTGGAAGCACTCCAATTAAGCTAATTTACAACTCCATTTAGCGGAAGTGCTACTGATCTGGTCAAATATGTATACAAACAGAAAAGATAATCAATGCACATTCCTAGGCCCCATACAATATCATATTATCTGCACACTGGCATACTTTATAAACAAAGGGGTTTTAGTATACATTACTGTGATCACATGAATGAAAAGCCTTCTAACCACGTCAAGGTAACCCCAGTCTGGAAGGTCCTAACTTCTAACCTTTTTAAATTTCTTTTACTTCAATTACGATAAGCAAACTTTGCATTTCTCATTCTTACACACTGGATTCATATAACAGGCTCTCTCACTTCCCCCCAGCTCTTTGGCCTTTTTAAAATGAGGGAAGAGGCCATCCAGTGCTTTATAAAAAAGGCATAGGACCTCCCATAAAAGGGGTGTGTTGGGGGTGCTATTACCACATGGAGGCTTGACCAAGCCTCCCAACAAATACACACAATACAAGGATTGTGGAAGCACTCCAATTAGGCAAATTTACAACCCCAGTCCGTTAAGGTCCTAACTTCAAACCTTTTAAATTGATGACCTGCATCTTTGAAATGTTTGGCGACTGACATCTACCTGAACTTTTTACATTTGTCTATCTTACGCTGCCGTATAGTAAATGTAAAATGTAAATTACATGAATGAAAAGCCTTCCAACCACATAAAAGGTAACCCCAGCTGGAAGGTCCTAACTTCTAACCTTTTTTAAAATTCTTTACTTTAATTACGATTAGCGGACTTTTGCATTTCTCATACTTGCACACTGGATCAATATAGCAGGATTTCTCACTTCCCAATGAGCTGGGGTTGATTTAAAAAGTTATAATATAAATATATAATTTAAAAAATTATAAGAAATGCAAAAGTTTGCAAATCATAATTAAAGTAAAAAAGGTTAGAATCTGAACTACGGAAGGTTTGTATTTCTTAATCAAGGGGTTCCGTGTCGGATCCGGGTCCGAGTCAGTGGTTCTCCTATAGGAAGAACGCTTGGGACTGTGTATATGCAGATCTTTGAAAAACGGCAGACAGGATCTGCAAAATCCTGTCTGTCAACCTTAAAAAATCTTTTAAGTGTGTACCCAGCTTTACAGAAAACATACCAATCAGATTCTTTCTTAAAGGGCATGTCCACCCTTATAATAATTTTTTCTGCTTGCAAGACACTGCAAGCAGGGTGTGGGACCGGCAGCCGCGTCCATGATTTGCTAAGAGGCAGCAAATCACAGACACAGCTGCTGGCTGCTCAGAACGCCGGGGGAGAGAGGGAAAGTAAGTAGAGTTGGGGGGACTTTCTTAAAAATCTTTTAGGGCGGTTGAAGCTGGGGGAAGGTATACTAATATATAGCCAAGGGTTTTTATGGTAGGGGGAGGGATTGCAAAACGTGAGGGAGAGGGAGGGGGGGTGGCCCCGGAGGGGAGACAGGAGGCAGAGTCCTATATGGACTCTGCAGTACTCCTGGTGGGCAGTTTTTGGGACTTTGGGGAGGGATTACAGGAGAATAGAGATGGCCGAACTTTCAAAAGTTCGGTCCGTTTTCGAACATTCGAATTATATGGAAAGTTCAAAAACGGACCCATTAAAGTCAATGGGAGTCAAAAAGTTCGAAAAGTTCTAATGAAATACAAATAAAATATCAATGGTAACTTATTGTAAATGGCTGTGGGACCTGGGAAATGGTCTGGGGAACATGTTTGAATATCCAGGACATTCGAAAAATCAATTTTCGCTCCTAGGTACCATGTAAATTTTACTCGCGGATTCGATGCTTGCGTATAGGCTTTAATGGACACTTTATTCGTAGATTCGATGTTTGCGCCTAGATACCATGGACATTTTACTAGCGGATTCGATGCTCGCGTATAGGTTTTAATGGACACTTTACTTGCGGATTCGATGCTTGCGTTCGCACCTAGATACCATGGACATTTTACTCGCGGATTCGATGCTCACGTATAGGTTTTAATGGACCCTTTACTCGTGGATTCGATCCTTGCGTATAATAGGCATTTTCCTCGAACATTCGATATTTATAAAATATTTATAGTTCGAGAAGTCCGAATTTGTTCGAATTCGAATAGTTCTATATATAGTTCTATATATTGTTGGAATCCACACACCTTCAGCTATGTAAAAATTTTCTACATGTCCTGAATAAAACTTTACCCTATTTGCATCAGTGCATACAGACACAAGTAGCAAGTAGTCTCCAAGGGAGCCAATATATAACTTTGGGGCTGTGCACATTTTTTTAAGCTGAAAACCACCTTACCTGGAAAACAATAGCAAGAACTATATATTATTGGAATTTACACACCTTGAGCCACATGCAGTAACAATGTCAATCTTGTGCCAAGCTTCCAAAGTGCTTACAGATATATTTTCAAATATACATTACCTGTGCCTAAACATTGTGTGGAAAGTGGACATTCCACTGATGATATTAATTAATAGAGACTATGGGGCATATTTATAAAGAATCGATAATATCGCAAAAAAATTACCGCCGCACATGTGCTGCGGTAATTTTAAGCCCCTTCGCGGCGATACTGTATAGTATCGCCGCGAAGGGACTTAAAATCCCTTCCCGACGCCGCTCCTACCCCGCCCACACCCCCCGCGGCAGCAGCGGCGACCACCTGCCGCCGCTTCCCAGCAGCCCCTCCCAACCCGTTCCCCGTTCGCGGCAATCTCGGAACGGGAGGCTAGGAGGGGCTGCCGGGAAGGGGCCGCAGCAGGTGGTCGCGACCACCCGCCGCGCACCCCCTCCCCGGCAACCCCTCCAAGCCCCCCGCCCCGGCCGCTCCCGGGGAGGGGACGGGAGGGAGCCGCTGGGGGGGGGAGGCTCCCTCCAGCGGGGCCCTGAGAAGGGCCTTTTGGGGCTTAGGGGGTCCGCAGCTCGAACCGGGACCCCCCTCCCCGGCCCTTACAAGGGCCCTTGCGGCAATGACAAGTGCCTTTGGCGGGGGTCCCGCAGCTGAAACGGGACCCCCAGTGCGGTTTAAAAGAGCCCTTGGGCGACGTCTTTTCTTCCAGTCCCGGCGACACCAGCTCCGCCGAGGCCGCCGACCCCGAGAGGTACCCCTGCGGCCGCCAGGGGTACCCCCGGCGGGCGCCGGCGACCTCAACGAGGCCGATGTTGCCGGCGTCTTGATCCGACGCGACGTCTTGGGCTGGCGACACCAACCCCACTCAGGTCGCCGATGCCAGGCAGACTCAATGCGGCCGCCAGTGAGCCCGCTGGCACCCCGGCCTCAGCGGAGCCGATGTTGCCAGCCACTTCTTTCTTCTTCTTCAGCCATCTACTGCAATGGCATCTGAGTTCCGCGGCGGGAAGTCCTCTTTATAAGGTTTGCAGAAATCCATAATCCGTTTCTGATTGGTCAATTTTTAATACTTGCTTTACATTAACCCATCAGATTCCAGAAATCTGATTGGTTAATGTAAAGCAAGTATTAAAAGCAAGTATTAAAAATGCCTTCCCGGCAGCCCTCTAGCCTCCCGTTCCGAGATTGCGCGAACGGGGAACGGGTTGGGAGGGGCTGCTGGGAAGTGGCGGCGGCGGCGGGTGGTCGCCGCTGCCGCAGCGGGGGGTGTGGGCGGGGTGGGCGTGTCTCCCGGGGCGGGTGCGACCACCCGCCGCGGGTTGCCTGCCCATCCCCGCCGCGGGAGGTTAGTATCGGCTGACTTCGCCTCCTTCAAGGTGGCGAAGTAAAACAGCCGATACTAGCCGAGCGAAACCAGTACCGCCGCTTTATAAATAGAAGCGGCGGTAACAGGTAAGTATCGGCGCGAAAGGTTAACGCTTTTCGGACCTTTATAAATCGCGGTAAACGCGATTTATGCGTTAATGTCCGCGAAAACGGCCGCGAAAAGTTAACGAACCTTTATAAATATGCCCCTATGACTTACATGCTTATCATGTTTTTTGTGCCCTGTCCTATGTATATATTGTGTTATGTGTCTATATATGCTAATATATAATTGAAATTATCTGGTGTTGTCGTTATCATGTGATGTGAGATCATGTTGATATGCTACATTATAAATCACCTTCTAATTAAATGACTCATACTGTTTAGCTTGAAAAGGGGATTGGCGCACCTGGAAACAGTCATTGCTTATTTTGTGAGAGCCCATTGTCTCAATAAATCTTATATTCTATAAATAATAAATATATATAAATATATTTATATCTTCATAGGAGATTTCATTGAGTTTAGGAGCTACCAATGTGATGGGGGTATATGATATTACATATAGGAACGGTGTATATGTATGTGTGTACTATCTCACCATTACCATTTAAATGACCATCAGTAAGTTTATATAAAGAATAACACTGACTTATATTAGGTACACAAAATATACAAAATACATAAACATACTTACAGAGCTGAGATCCCTATTTTAAAATGGAATGGTCAAATGGCAGCTTAACCCACACCCCTGTGCCTGCTCCATATGAAAGGAAGTGTAATCCAGAAAAAGTTTCTGTCTGCTACACAGGATGTGATGTGTATTGTAATGGACATATACACCAAGGGTCCTTATATAACACCTCCAGCCTGCAGGTGGTGTCAGTGAGTAATAAGAGACAAGACACCCCTGCTCTCTATGGCTAGGGGGACAGAAAGTGAAATTAGATTGTGGTGTGTGCTTTGGAGAGAGATCCTCTTACCACCTGTTGGGAGGACAGATTATTGGACAGACAATTTACCTTATTGGATACAAACTCTGGGGCAACAGATAAGTGTACACCAACTTACAAGGACACACAATATACAGGCATGGTCAATATTTAAAGTGGTGCACCATAGACAGGGACACCCCTGATTACTGCAAATGTTATGTGGGGAAACTGTTTATGTGCACTGTTTGCTTTGTGCCAGACCACCAGAGTAACCCACCGTGTGCCATGCTACACATAATCATTCCATAAAGCAGTGATCTGGTACAAATTGGTGTTGCATCAGTGCTGGTAATACCATTTATTCTCCCTGTTTTCTTTGTATATTTGTTCTCTGTATTAAGCTATGGAGGCTGCTACTGAAAGTATTGATTTAAATCCTCCTGATACCTGCAGATGAAATTCCCCAATTAGACTCCGTAGCTCTACCAGGCACAATTGCCAAACCTATTTTTAAACCGGATCCATTTGATGGGGTAACTGATTGGCAGCCACTATTAATGGTTGGGATGAAGGTGCTTGCTTCCAAGCCCTTAGCCTTTTGCTTACTGGTACAGCCAGGCAGGTTTACCAAGGATTTACTGTAACACTGAAATAAAAAGCAGTTATCAGCTATTACAAATTGCTCTGAAGCTATTTTTTTCAATTAGATCTGTATAAAAGAGTATATAAAGGATATATCCATTTCTTTAGGTAAACTGGGAATTAGAAATGTTTGTTTATACGTCAGGGCAATGCTATTGTAATAACATGATGCTGTGAGGTACCTTCTGTTATAATATATGAGGTACCATCACCACTTGCTATGGTGAATACTAATAAATATTGACCTAGCATGTTTAGTTTCAACCACACAGTGTGGCAGGATTGCCTGGGTATACTCTCAGTCCTGCAGGATTATTCTATTTGGTTCCTCTGGAAGCTGGTGACTATCTGAGTAACAGTTTAAAATATACCTGTGTAAAGACTCTATATCCACTATATCCGCACATAGAAAGACATGCGCACACATATGCTTGTGAAGGTTCTCATTCATCCAGGTCATGGTATATCTGTTGTATTCAATTAGATCAACTGAACTTGAAGTTTAATTCTTGAAGACGTTTCGCTAGTCATCCGACTTTCTAACTAAATTCAGAATGACTTGTACAAGAATCTATGGCAATTATGTACCCTGGAAAATCCCAATTAGCATATCACAGCCAGGTGTTAAGGGCGTGATTGTATAGTGGCTAAGAGGTGTTATAGGAAAGCCCAGGGTAAGGTGTCAAAACAGCATTGTACCGAACCTCTATTTAGGCTTGGTTTCTTTATTTTCACATAAATGGCCTCCTTGACACCTCCATTGAACCAGTCACGTTCCTTTGCCAATATGTTAACATTACAATCTTCAAAGGTATGTCCTTTATCCTTAAGATGCAGGTACACGGCTGAGTCCTGACCCGAGGAATTGGCTCTTCTGTGCTGGGCCATACGTTGATGCAATTGCTGTTTGGTCTCCCCCACATACAAATCAGAGTATTCTTCACTGCACTGCGTATATGCCTCAGTGTGTTGTTCAGTTTAATGCAGACAGGGATACAGTGTTTTTTTTTTAATTCTTCTTAATTTCTCGGAGACCCCTGCTACATATGGGATGACCATGTTCTTTCTCCTGTCTTGCTTTTCCCCTTCACTGTTGGTTTATGTGTTATTTTCTTTCCTTCTACTTCTTTTGACAAAGGTCTAGTCTGGATATCCACAAGTTTTAAGGACTCGTCTGAGATGTTTCATTTCTTTGGCCTTTGCCTCTGTGCTAGTGGGGATGTTCTCTGCTCTGTGTTGCAGGGTTCTGATGACACCCAGCTGTGTGATCTAAAGGGTGGTGGAAGTCAAACATCAAATACTGATCTGTGTGTGTTGGTTTTCTGTAAACCTCTGCTTCCAGTTAACCATTTTCCTTGACTTCTACCAAGCAGTCCAAGAAAGCCAGTTTGTTGTTTTGTGCCTCTTCCCTTGTAAATTTGATGTTTTGGTCTACTGCATTAATGTGTTCTGTAAAAGCTTGTACTTCCTTCTGGTGGATTTTAACCCAGGTGTTACCCACATATCTGAACCAGTGGCTGGGTGCTATGCCCTTAAATGTAATAAGTGCCTGTTTTTCTACCTCCTCCATGTAAAGGTTGGCCACAATGGGTGAAACTGAAGATCCTATAGCACATCCATGTTTTTGCTTATAGAACTTATCCCTGTATTTGAAATAGGTGGTATTCAGGCACAAGTCCAGTAAGGAACGCACCTGTTCTGGGTTGAGATCAGTTCTGCTGGTAAGAGTGCTGTCTTTGGCCTAGCCATTTTCTCACCATGTCAACAGCCTCCTTGGTGGGTATACAGGTGAAGAGAGATGTCACATCATAGGACACCATAGTTTCTTCTGCACTGAGTTCTATATCTTCAATCTTGTTGGTGAAATCCTGAGAGTTCTGGATGTGATGATTAGAACTTCCCACCAATGGTCCTAAGATGTTGGCTAGGTATTTTGCCACTTTGTATGTTACAGAGTTGATGCTGCTGACTATAGGTCTTAGTGGTGCCCCTTCCTTATGTATCTTTGGGAGTCCATATATGCATGGATGTGCCTCACCAGGGTAGAGGCGATGATACATTGCTCGATCAATGGCTTTATCCTTTTGAAGCTGTTGTAGTACATCTATGACCTTTTTCATGTAACGGCTGATGGGATCCCTTGTTAAAGCCTCATATGTGTTGTTATCAGCCAGGAGCATGGTCACCTTAGAATGGTAGCCTGAGGTGTTGAGTACCACTGTGCATCTTCCCTTGTCTGCCGGTAGAATGGTGATACTGGAATCTTTCTTGAGGGATGTTAAGGCTCTTCTTTCCTGTGTGGTCAGGTTAGATGAAGGAGTTTTAGCATTGGCTAAGGCTGCAGATACCTTAAGGCAAAGTTGTTCTGCCTCACTCTGTGGTACCTTATTATGGTGGATTGAGGCTTCTGTGGCTGCTATAATATCTACCACAGGGATGGCTTTTAGCAAAATTCAAGCCCTTAGCGAGGACTTCCATTTCTGGCTGGTTCAGGGTCCTGTTAGACAAGTTTCTCACCCATTCCTTCTTGTTTGATGAAGTGACATTTCCCTCCTTTTGTATCCAAGGTAGTTGTTCTCCTTTGGGGGTGTTCTAGGATGACAGAATAGAGAACTTGTTCTGTTGCCTTTGTTTGGTAAACTCCATCACTCTTTCCCAGATGGCCAGAGGTAGATGTGAGGCCAGGTTCTGTTCTAGTTGACTAATGTTATGCATTAAAGCATCAACTGTAAAATGTGTCTGTTGTACTCATTCATTTAAGAGCTGTGTTTGAGCCTTTTTGTAGTATCTCTTTGGCTCCGATGCCTTTAACTGTGGAATCTATATGTATGCTGCATGGTACTAGCCTTTGTTGCATCGAAGGTTTAATCGCAGGTGGTTTCTGTAGTCTGCCAAATTCCTTACTGTCTTTTGATATTGCCGTACAAGTTTGAGGGTTTTCTCCCCAAAATAATTTGAAATATGCCTGTGAAGGTTCTCATTCATCCACTGAGGCAGCAATTGGTACATCCGAAAGACCCAATACCGAAACACAAGAAAAGTGGCATCATATACGCAGTGCAGTGAAAAATGCTCTGATTTGTATGTGGGGGACTAAACAGCAACTGCATCAACTTATGGCCCAGCACAGAAGAGCCAATTCCTTGGGTCAGGACTGCATTTTAAGGATAAAGGACATACCTTTGAAGATTGTAATGTTAACATATTGGCAAAGGAACGTGACTGGTTCAAGAGAGGTGTGAAGAAGGCCATTTATGTGAAAATAAAGAAACCAAGCCTAAATAGAGGTGAGGGGGTTCGACACCAATTGTCTGCCATGTACAATGCTGTTTTGACACTTTACCCTGGGCGTTCCTATAACACCTCTTAGTCACTATGCAATCACGCCCTTAACACCTGGCTGTGATATGCTAATTGAGATTACATAATACATAATTGCCACAGATTCTTGTACATTCTGAATTGAGAAAGCCAGTCGGATGACTAGCAAAACGTCTTCAAGAACTAAACTTCAAGTCCAGTTGATCTAATTGAATACAATAGATATACACACACATAATTTCCATTGTGCACCAACGGGCACACTTTTGCTAGTATATATATAAAATACAGTAGATAGATATCTTCTTACAAGTGAGAGTTTTGTTCAAACTGGTTTTTAGTAGTTTGCTTGAAGAACTTGTTAGCATTTTATGTTAGATGTATAAATGTTGTACAGCATCACTCACTCCAACGTGCTTGAGTTGTCTGCAACATTTAGAGCAGTGTTCCCTCTAAGCACATTTAACACTGCAGACCTGCGCACACAGGTTAAAGGGCAGCACACACAAAAATGGTGGAATATAAGCGCTGCACAGACACTTTCATTTTGTGTGTGCACAGACAATTTAATTCTGAGGATTTTCACAGGATTTTTAAGAAACATTGATTTAAAGAGAGTTTACATATGGTGTGAACATGCCAATATAGTAGGTAATGTTTTACAATCATATAGAGAAAAATTATGTATGACTGTAGCCTGCTACCTACATTCAGCAACATATCCTTTATATACAATTTGGGAGTAAAAGGTTTGGGTTTCCTGGATTGTAATTTGATTATATTCTAATTATAGATTATGTTAATTTCTGCACAATATATACATATAATAAAGTTAATTTACTTAAACAATAATATTTTATATAAAAACAGTCCGATTTTTCTTTTGTTATCTTTTTGGGGGCTGATTAGCATTCTGGTAGGCAACATTCTGCTGGTAGTTTCTCATCTGTCACAAAAGAGAGCCAGATATGCTAAAGTGGCAGACATTAATTGGCTTGATGTGTTCTTCAGTTCACAAAATGCCAGGCTTTGGATTCACTTCCATCTTTCATCTGCATAACAAGCTTCAAAAACTTTGTAAAATTTGTTAGAAGAAATTCTCCTGTCACAAGCAAAAACACTATTAATATTTTACAATTCTATAAATCTATATGCATGTCATCACATTCTCAGGTGCTCTTGTAATATAAAAAGGAAAAAAGTAATATGTACGTTCAGGTACAAATATTTGCAGAAAACAAGCAAACTAATTGTTTAGCCCGCAAGCTACAGTATTCTAGTTAACATTCTAGAAACATTTATATAATATAGAAAGGTGATTAACAAGTTGGGCTTGAGTAATTAAAGGTTAACGGTCACGTTCATCCCCCCATACAAGCCTGAGAACCTGGACTCCCTAAAACCCTATTTTCCTAATACTCAATGTCCTTCCTGGCACTCTTGAAAAAAGTTACTTACCTTAATGTCCACCAGTCCCATGCCACCCTGTGTCACCCCCTAACGGTTTTCTGCAGCTGCCAACAACAATAACATTTATAAAGCGTTTTTCTCCTATGGGACTCAAAGCACATGACATGTCTCAATAATTTGTCACAGAGAAAGGGAGCTACATTTCAAATGGTGGGAGCTGCAGGACATAAGGCTCTTGTTCCAAATGTTGTGGGGGAGGTATTATGGGGATATAGCAATTAAAATTCTTTTAATAACCAGGCCAAGTTTGAAAAGGATTCTCCATTTTATTGGCAGCCAATGGAGAGACAGAAGAACTGTAGGGGTGAGGGCAGTTTTTAAATAATCTAGCAGCAGCATTCTGTACTAATTGTAGGCCGTGCAAGTCCTTCTGTAAAACTCGTATGTAATCTAACCACAAACTAATAAATGCATGGACTAAGGTTGGCAGATCTATTGGGATGTGGTGTATTATTTTCGCTATATTCCTTAGAGGAAAATGGGAGGATTTCACAGTGGCTGAAATTTGACTTCTGAAGTTTAGGTCCCCATCAATAATTATTACACCCAAGCTGCACAATTGGTCAGAGATCATATGAGTAATAAGAATATATCAGTGAACACCAGTCTTGAACAAAAATCAGTGCTCACACATTTTGTTGCTATAACAGCACCTTCATCAGACAATGAAAAACCATAAAGTGCAAAGTGATCTTTATATAAAGTGTCCGATTAATGATTTAGGACAGCCCCCTTATGGCTGATATAGTAATGGGGAAAATTAAAATTGCCAAAAAATGTTTCCAATTATACTTACAGAATCATCATCAGTATTAGACTATTAACATTGATATAAGTAATAAAAGATCCTAGCAGGGGCGTACCTGAAGGGGCCCGGGGCCCTCCATGAGTTTGGGGACCAGGTCCCTGACTCCCTCCTCCCTCCACGAAGGTGCAGCAACCAGCCATTTAAAACCGGACCTGAACTTCTGGAACGTATGTTCTCGTCATAAGCGCGATCAGCTTTTTAAAAATGGCTGGTCGCTGCACAGAATATGGGCTTGTGGCGGGCCCTAGTAACTACCACCCCCACGCACGGTCGTGGGGGTGATAGTTACGCAACTGGATCCTAGTATCCATAGTTAATACAAACTTAAGTGCATAGTTATTTCTATACAAAATAACAAAAAAAAACTGTATTTCCACAGTGTCATGCTTGTCCACAGAGCCATTTTTTTTATATAATCAAAGACCTTATGGTTCATAGTTACTAAGATAGCATAGATTATTCCTACTATAGAGTTATATTGTTATCTATTAGTGAATTTTAATACAGGTTCCCCTCATTTTAATGGAGTTACATCAGTTAATCATAAGGAAGCATTTTAATCCTAAACTAAATCCTAGACCTCTGGGCTGTAAGGTATTCAAAGTATATATCCAGTACGATTCTTTTCTTAGGAGTAGAGATGGCGAACTTCCGAAAATCCGTTCCGCTCGAGGAGTCGCAGATTTCCGTAAAAATTATTTTTAGAATTTTGCCATTAAAGTCAATGGGGAAATAATTTCCACCTAAAATAAGGGATTAAATAGCAGTTGTAACTTATCATAAATGGCTCTGGCACCTGGGAAATAGTCAGAGGAACACGACCCGCAGGAAGAACAGCAAAAAGAAGAAGCGGTTTGCGTGGGCTGTTTTTTCGGTAATCCATATACAGCTGATTTGAGAATCCCCAAACTGTCAAGGATTCGAGAAACAGCCGTTCGAGTATTCTCGAATGCCTGAAAGTCCCATGGCCGGACGTTTGGGAGTCCTGAACCCGGGACCCCTCGCAGGTCCGTAGAAGGACCATTGTGGCCCTTACAAGGTTCTTTTGGGGCCTAAGGGGTATGCAGCTGAAACAGGGACCCCCCTCCCCAGCACTTATAAGAGCCCTTGTGGCTCTTGGAAGGTTCCCTTGTGTCACTGAAAAGTGCCTTTTGGGGCTTAAGCGGTCCCGCAGCTCAAACCGGGAACCCCCTCCCCGGAAATTAGAAGTACCCTTGGGGCACTGACAAGTGCCTTTGTTGGGGGTCTTGCAGCTCGAAAACAGGACCCCCATTGGTTCTTAGAAGAGCCCTTTGGGGAATGTTTTCTTACATCTGAAGACATCAGCGCCACTGATGTTGCCAACACCTCTAGCGACCAGAGGGGCCAAGCCTGTCTGGCTCCTTAACAATGATGGCAAACTGCGAGCCTATTCTAACTCAATGGTTCTGCTTTTGTGAAGCATTGCTCCTTCCCCATTGCCCCTCAATACTCCAATAATTGAATGGTTCTGATCCTAGCTTTCCCTTGCATGATGTATACTCTGAGGGAGAAAAGCCAATGGGGTGAGAGGTATGCCCAGTGGTGCCTTGCTTGCCTTGCTCCTCAACAATGGTGGCAAACTGCATTGGGCCTACTCTTAATCAATGGTTCTGCTGTTGTGAAGTTTTACCATAGGGGCAAGGTGGGGCATTTGCACACACACCCCCTGGATTTATCCTTTTTTTAACTTTTTTTTCCGGGATTCTTGATTCCTTCCTCCTACTCAGCAGCATGTTCTGTACACAGACTGATGGAGCTGCTGGGGTGGAATTGGGAAGAAGGGAGACTGGGGAGAGGGGTGACACTGCCTGGTGCAGTGCAGTGGATTTGAGACAGGTTCAGCTACAGCACTGACAAATAGTGATAATGTGAGTGGCATTCTACAGGTTAGGATGCTGGGTCCAGGAGGGTAATTGGTGTGTAATTAAAACAAAATGATGTGGGGTCTTTAATTATTAATGTGTGTATAATTAATACAGAAATAGAGAGGGTGGTTAATTGTTAAAAATATGCAGGGGTGTATGAATTTATAAAAATAGGAGGATTCATTTATTGATAAATTGATAGTTTGTTAACAAATTGGGTGATTCATTTATGATTAAAACAGCTGGGGCAAAGGAATGTAATGTTTGAATAAAAAAAACAATGAGTAATTAAAAAATAGATGGACATGTCATGGGAAATAATAACCGGATGATGGTTAATTTTTCAGTGAAAAAGCTATGGCATAGGGATATTGTACAGGGACATTTGACATAACATTGAGTGGTGACTGGTGACAGTGGGGGGGATTTAAACATTGCTTTGATTTTAGCTTCCTTCTGGTTCAGCGTTAGTTAGCCATCCAGTTCATTAGCAGTGTTAATCAGCCCTCCAGTTCATTTGCATTGTCATTCAGCCTTCCTGTTCACAAACCAGTTTTCGCCAGCCCTTCAATTCACAAGCCAGTGTTAATCAACCCACAAGTTTGATGGCTCAAGCCGCTTTTACCTTCCTTCTGCCGTGACCACCCAACAGGTTTCCTAGTACTTGCGGTCTCTCCGTCTCGGCATTCGTGCTGTCTGGCGTGCTTCTGCCTGGGGCTCGTCCCAACCCCGCCTTATTTCAAAATTCAACACCTTCAACTACCTCCGTCCTCTTACGCGTTTCGGATTTACATCCTTACTCATAGAGACCATGAGTAAGGATGTAAATCCGAAACACGTAAGAGGACTGTTCAGATTGTTGTATACTTGCTAATTGGCAATTTTAAACATGCACTAAATAAATATAACTTTTAAATTGGACCGGAACCTAGCAATTGATTTACTGAAACTGTGGAGCGGTGCTATGCTGCCATACAGAGGTAGTTGAAGGTGTTGAATTTTGAAGTGTTAATCAACCCTCTAGTTCATTAGCAGTGTTAGTCAGCCCTCAGTTCATTAGCAATGCTAGTGAGCCCTCCAATTCATTACCCAGTGTTAGTCAGCCCTCCAGTTCATAAGAAATATTAGTGAGCCCTCCAGTTCATTATACAGTGTTAGTTAGCCTTCCTGTTCATAAGCAATGTTAGTGAGTCCTACAGTTCATTTTTCAGTGTTAGCCAGCCCTCTAGTTCATTAACAGTTATTCAGCCCTCCAGTTCATTATGAGTGTTAATCAGCCCTCCAGTTCATTTGCAGTATCAGCCAGCTCTCCAGCTCACAAACCAGTATTGGTCAGCCCTCCAGTTAACAAACTAGTATCGATCAGCCTTCCAGTTCACAAACCAGTATCAGTCAGCCCTCCAGTTCACAAACCAGTATCACTTAGCCCTTCAATTCACGAACCAGTTTCACTTAGCCCTCCAGTTCACAAACCAGTATAACTTAGCCCTCCAGTTCAAAAATCAGTGTCAGTCAACCCTCCAGTTCAAAAAAACAAAACCGTGTTTATCAGCCTTCCAGTTCACAAACCATTGTTAAGTCAGGCCTTCACTGTGTAAAGGGTATAGGGTCACTGGGGTGGGTTGTGGGTGCTGCTTAAGTGCATTTGTCCGGCCAGCTGTCAATGTATACCATTGGTGCTCTTCACGGTGCATAAATAAATGGTGTTCTTGCTGACATTGTGTCTTTCTTTTTTTGTCATCAACATACAGCTGGCTGTAGAGGGAGATTTTCTTGTTTCTAGCCATTGATTTCTTTCAGTATCCCATTCATGTGTTCAAGCACTGCCCATTCACAAGCCATGCCCACACAATAAGCCACATCTATTTGTCTGTAGCAGGGACGCACGCAACGCACCGTAATTCTTTCCCTGACACCCAGTGTACTACAGGATTGCACATGATGTGGGCTTCATGCCTCAAAAACTTTCCGCGAAACTCGAGGGCCTAAGTATACTAACCACTTTGTGATATCTATTTTATACTTTGCCCTTAAGAACAACATTTTTGTATTCAATCAGAAATACTATATGCTATATAAGTATGTGGGACCACAATTGGGGCGCCATGCCCCTGCCCCCATCTCAGCATACGAGAACAACTAATTGTGAGTGAAGAAATGACACAACTTGATGTAGATGAAGAAGTGGTGTTGTGGCTACATTATGTTGATGACATCTTTATCGTATGGAAGGGGTCTTCCATGGACCTGAAAAGGTTCATTGGTAAACTTAATCACAATTCTCATAACATTAAGGGAAGGTCATTGAAAACTTAGACATATAAAAATAAGCACAATGGTGAACTCATTGCTGGAAGCATCGAGTCACCATCCTCCTAGCCTGATTAGTGGGATTCCAGTAGGACATTTCTATAGAATCAAAAGAAATTATTCAGACCCCCAACAATTTGGTAAACAAGCATCAGAATTGTCAGAGAAATTCCGCCAATGGGGTTTTAGTGAAACTGATATACGTATGGGGCTATTTGAGGTTGCAAAAAATTAGTAGAACTACCTAATTAAACGTAGAAAGGAAATCTAACAGTCAATTAATTTCAAATTGCAATCAGGATTGGAGCCTAATTAGGGACATCCTAAAAAAAAATTCCGTTGTTGGACTGAGGACAATGATCTCTGTGATGAAATTGGGAGATATTCCTCTATGACTGCAAAGAGGGCCCCAAGTCTGAGATAGATTGTCTATCTATCTAGTAGGAGGTGGAAAGGAAACACGAAATGCAGATGATGTTGCATTCATGCAAACATAATAGAGAATTTTAGATATATCACTTGTCAATCAAAAGGAGTAGCTTATTTGGTATTTTATTCATGTAGTGATAGATATGTTGGAAAAACACTATGATTCGTTGGAAATTGTACCAATGGGAATACGGGGGGGGTGATCTAGATAAAAAAAAGTCCAGCGTGAATTAAATTGGAATCACAAGCTTAGAACTTTCCATCCTTTTGTCCTTTTGGAATAAATGAAAATCTTCAATTTGTGCTTTTTTCCCCATTTAATATGTGTTTTGTGGTGCCAATAAGATAGGGATGCACATATGGATGTGTGGGATCCATGTCTCTCATTCTTACCACATATTTTTATGCCTGTTGGGCATGCTAACTATGGCTTAGGTGAAAGCATTGAATATTATTTTGAAGGGTTAATTGTTGACATGTATTTTTTTAGGCTAAATCAGCCACATAATTCCCTTCTTGTTTGTACATAAGTGTATACATATACATAAGTATACATAAGTGGCCATTTTATATAATGGTGGTTGAACTGGGCATATTCCCCTTTAAGTAGTCCAGTTAAAAGGATGTTCTCGGACATTCATGCAAGACCCTGAAGAAGCCCTTAGGAGACCTGACCCAGTCCCTCGCCGCTCCTACACTGTCTCTTCCTGGTTGTGGCTGTCCGTTAACGTGCTACGCGTCATCATGCCCAATCGCCTGACATCCGCATCCTTAGACGGCGAGGGACCGGATCAGGTAAGAAAGTTCAGGAGTGTTTTTGGAACATGAGAATAACACAGAGTTTTGGGGGTAATATACAATTTAGAGAAAAGTTTTGAACTTGCCCTTTAACAACAAAAGCTACTCTGACAATCAGTTATGCAGTTTACACAAAAAGTGCAAAATTGAATTCACTTAAGGTATTTATACACAGGCACAGTTTGTCTGGCCGAGTTTCAGCAGCAGAACCATCTGCCGCAGGACCGCCTAATTAGAGTGGTGCAAATAAATGAGATTATATTTTATACACCTTTTATGTAACAATCAAGTTTTTAAAAAATGGATAATGGAAATGTGATACTTGCATTGGACACTGTTCTTATAGGCTCATTTATCAGGGTGCACTGCAGGGAGATGCAGTGCTCTTTCAGCCTCTTAAAGTCGCGGTAGCCAATTTATGATCGGTTAGCGCGACTATACAGTATCTGAAGAGGCACTCGCGCAGCTGTCGCAAGCCTATTTCCAAGAGGCTTTGCGGCTGTTTGCATGTAAGTATTTAACGCCAGCTTTGGGTGAGATTCACAGTCTGTGATAAATCTGATACGGAAGATTTGCCCAGAGAGATTGCCGCTCTGGGTGAATCTCCCTGTTAATGTCCTGCACTTAATTATACCTCTGACATTTTAGGCCTGACCACCCACAGTTTTAGCCATTCTGTAAAATTAACAATAGATTTTTGGAAATAATATTTAAAAAGGCATTAATTAGCCAGAATGAAATATATAGACTGAATATTATTTAAAGGCAAAAAATCATATTAGTGGTATAACCTTTTAAAGGGGAACTGTGGTCTCCCAACAAGTTGAGTTTAAATGAAAGGCCAGTTTCCTACCTTTAAAACGAGCCATCAACCACCTCTCTACGTGCTCCACAGCCCAAGATATAAAGAAATGACTGACCAGAAAGTTAATGGGTTGGAGGCTGACATGTGACATTCCTAAGGCTTCTCCTGCACAGTGCCGCCGGCGAGCACCGCCTCAGACTCCCTCAGTTTATGAGGGAGACAGGAAGTCCCTCCCTCTCTCTGCTGTGTGAAGGAGGGGGGTAGGGGGGGTGTCAGAGTGGCCCACCGCACCTGTGAGCGGGTGGGGCTTAGGCACCTGCGAGTGGGTGGGGCTTAGGCAACCACGAGCAGCAGCAGTGGAGACTCATCTGGTAATGTCTGCCAGCTATTGGTCATGACATCACTGTCACGGCCATGACTGATGGCCGTTACCAGTAATTAGCAGGAAGACGCACTGGTGGATCGGTGATTTGTAAGGTGAATAGCTAACGCTGGGAGCATCTCTTCTAAATGTAAGTATAGCGTAAATGGGGTTTTAGGGGGGTACTACAGTACATCAAAATTTTATAGAAGGGGTGGAGATGCCCTTTAAAGGAATCCTGCCCAAAGTTAGTGAGCAAATTTACTAGGGAATATAGTTATCGGGACATTCTAACCTACTGGTTGGAATTCATGTTGGCATAAAGGAAATGTCCTACAATAAATGTAATGTCCTTCGTGCACGTGGCAAAGAAAAAATGATCATAGGTACATACAGGGAGATTCAATAAAAGGTCTTATCGTTTAAAATGGTGCTAATTTTGCCCCAACCAATCAGAATTTATTTAACATTTGAAAGCTAACATTTGATAGATTGGGGCAAAATTAGCACCATTTTTAACAATAAGATTTTATTGAATAACCCAGATAGTGTTTTATTCATTTATTTATATATAATCCAGATGGGTAAAGTATTTATAATTTTGGGGACTTATTTTCATGCTACGTCCCTCAAAAACAAAGTAAAAGAAAATTCAGGTATCTGGAGTCAAAAGGGGTAAAATGGAAAACTGTGTAGCACACCCCTTTGAAATATTGCATATTATAATACAATTTTAGTTTTGATCTGCCCTAAATATTATGATTTTAAAAAAGTATAGATTTGATGTCAATTTAGAACAAAACAACAAAAACGAGACACTATTGTTTAACACCTGATAACGCTTCTCCCAATATGTAGCAAAGATTATACAATAATTTTTCCTTGTGGTTATAACTTATCTTGTTGGCAAAAGAGAGAATTTGTTCTCAGAGTTTATTATTTCAACTAATTTAAAGTAAACTTCTTCTATTTTGCTCTGGCAGTTTGCCATTTTAGCCTACGCACTGTAATATTATTGTCATAGATGTACCGTATGTGCTTATCTTGCTTGATGAATTTAGATTGCTTCTTGAAAAAACAACACTATTTAAACTCTTTAAAACCACAGGATACAATATATATGGAAAGCAAATATATATATATATATATATATATATATATATATATATATATATAAAAAAAGAGGAAAAAAAATATAGAAAAAATCCAGTCTTAAAGCTCTGCTAATCTACAGAATAGGTCAGCAGGACTTTTCATATGAGTGTTTTTGTGCCACCACAAGCAATTCAATATTGTGGTTGAAGATCATTTTTAGGGCCTTTTTAATGCCAGCAAATAGCTAATGTTAATGCCAAAGGTAAAAACCTAGAGCCACGACAGTCATATTAAAATTGACTACACCCCAGTGCTTGTCGTGTTTTTTTTGGTGTTTTTGTAATCCCTGGTTACTTTGCTTCAAGAAGATCTTTGGTCAGTCTTTGGTATGCTCATGATAATGTAAAGGGTTAGGAATTTTTAAAATACACTGTAATCAAGTAATATGATAATGTATTATTTATTTAACTATATTATAATCTTCAGTTTTTTAAAGGACGTATCCACCACCGCCACTTTAACAGCAGTTTAAAGGGGAACTGTGGTTTCCAAACAAGTTGATTTTAAATGAAAGGACATTCCTACCTTTATGAGCCTTCAACCACTGCTCTACATGCTGCACATCCCTAGATATAAAGAAATCTGATCAGAAAGTTAGGGGGCAGGAGATTCTGAATCTGCAGCCACAATACTAGTTCCTCCTTCTAATCAGTAACAGCTCCCTATTACCTCCTCTATTGAGACATGTTCCAGTACACATAATTTTAAATCAGAATCAGTATGGCTAACTTTTGAAAAGCCGTATGACAAACGGAATACATTTTTGGGAAATAAGGGATCTTTCTTTGGGTACTCGCTACATAATGCTCTCTATAAAGAGACCTCAGGATAACCCCATTTGCGAAATGTATCCATCATCATATCTACAGTTTGTAAACGTTTAATCGGATTATTACCTTTACGATCAACTCTTTTAAATTGGCTGATAGGCAATGCTTCCTTCAAATGTTGGGGATGACAATTATTATAGCATAACAGTTGGTTTCTGTCACTGGGTTTTACAAATAACTAAAAACAAAAAACTATCCTTTGTAATCAAAACATCTAGAAAATATTTTCTCAAAGTTATAATTCAATATATATCTGATGTTTTCATGGATACCATTAAAGGCTGCGTGGAACTGCTCTAGAGACTCAATATTGCCCCCCACAATGCAAAAATATCATCTATGTAACACCACCAAAAGCAACAGTGATGCCTGGGGCATCTTTGAAGGGTTAAGTAAAACGAAAATGGGGCTTGTGGGGCTGCTATGGTTGCTATAGTGATTCCTACACCCCTATATATATATATATATATATATATATATATATATATATATAATATTGCAGTAGTACAGGCACTCAGTTCACCACCCTCTTTAGAAGCCTATGTGCTGTTGAGGTTATCAAAGATCATAAGCATTAGTTGTAGGATTCAATGCACTCTCAGGTCTTGTTCATCCAAATCTTTAATGGTGTTCAATACATCATAGTGTAGGCAACGTTTCGGTACCTTTCTAGGTCCCTTTCTCAAGCCAAATAACAAACATGTGTATAACAGTTCAAAATTTAAAAATATATACCACTCCTCCAATTGTGACATCATCAAACAGTTCCAAGATATTTAAAGTGTCAAGTGCTAGTGCTGAAGGTTAAGAATTATAATCCCCAATTTTTAACCATATTGACCACTTCACAATTGGAGGAGTGGTATATGTTTTTAAATCTGGAACTGTTATACACATGTTTTTTATTTGGCTTGAGAAAGGGACCTAGAAAGGTACCGAAATGTTGCCTACACTATGATGTATTGAACACAATAAAGATTTGGATGAATAAGACCTGAGAGTGCGTTGAATCCTACAACTAATGCTTATATATATATATATATATATATATATATATATATATATATATATATATAAATGATGATTGCAAGCAATGGTTAAGGTGGCATGCCCTACCTATTATCAGTACTAACCTATTTCTTCTTCTCTTTCATTCCACTGATTTTTTCAGCTAGATTTAGAGATGCGAAGAGCAAGATGCAATAAGCATTCACTATTGTTAAAGTAATTGTAAACCCACACTACCCAATGTAGTATTAGGTTAGAATGGGTTTTACAATCATTTTACAGGGCTTGAGTCTTAAAAAAGTTTTTAGACTTTGTGTAGTACACCCAATTCCAAACATACAAGTTAGCAATGGTACTGTAGCTTACCGTACTACATGGCTTTGGGACCTGTGAAATCATCTGGGGAACACATGCAAATATTCAGAACTTAAAATAAAGCAACTTCCTTCACACATGCTATTGTTGAGCTTCCGCATTCGTCATTCGAGAATTATCCCAAAAATTTAATTTGTTGAATCTGTCTCTGAATCTCTGAAAAAGGAGATCATTGCTTGTGAAGGTTCTCGTTCATCCAGGTCATATCCATGTGTATTCAGTTAGATCAACTGGATTGAAAGTTCTTGAAGACGTTTTGCTAGTCATCTGACTGGCTTCCTTAATTCAGAATGACTTGTACAGGAATCTTTTGGCAATAAATACCCTGGAAAGTCCCAATCGGCATAAAACAGCAAGGTGTTAGGGATCTTCTGAATGCTTGGTATTGATTGTATTGTATCTAAGAGGTATTATTGAAACTGCCCAGGGTAAGGTGTCAGAACAGCATTGTACATGGCAGACAGTCGGTGTTGGACACCTCCACCTCTATTCAGGCTTGGTTTCTTTATTTTTACATAAATTACCTCCTTGACACCTCTATTAAACCAGTCCTGTTCTTTTGCCAAGATGTTGACATTACAATTCGCGTATGAAATCTACAATTCAAATGGCTGGTTATAATTTCTATAAGAAGCATGATGCAGGCTACATTGATTTCAGTGTAGCCGTACAGCATGAATTTAAAGCAATGGCACTTAGCACAGTAGTATGTAGATTTCATACATGTTCGAGTCTTAAAGGCAAAGGTGACCACCCTACACTGGTCTGTAGCTGTGAATATTGCAGGTTTATTGCAAAACATGTGTGCTACTTGTTTCAGACCTACTTGTCCTTCCTCAAAACATGCAGGCTACATATTTCAGAAGTAGTTGAGGACAAGTGGGTCCAAAACATGTGGCACGCATGTTTTGCAATAAATCTGCACTATTTACAGCTATAGATCAACAGACCTGTGTCTTTGTAAGTTTCACCTGCAATATAATGTTTAAGTGTTGTTGTGTGAAGGTCTCTAGCTCTCAGTTGCAGCAATATTAGTGGAAAGTGTACCTTCATAAAGGGGAATGTTGGAGGGCAGGAAGAGTTTTTTATGCTGTATTTATAGAAACAGCTTACAATAGCTCTGTGCAATGCATTTCTCATCAATGTACCTTATTAAAGGGAATGTTGGAGGGTAGGAAGAGTGTGTTTTTGTTTGTGCTGTATATATAAAAACAACACAGTACAGAGCTGAAGGGGGGGATACTGAAGTGAACCTGATCTTAGCACAGCTCTGTGCAATGCATTTCACATTAGTGTACCTAAGGCTTCATACACATGTGTAATTGCAGGGGTCGACCTGTAAGGAATATTGAGCCATGTACTACAATATACTTGTATTTAGTTATTCACTTCAGTCAGTAGGTGGCAGCAAAGAGAAAATAACAAGTTCCAGTGCCAGGGAGGGGGACAAGGCTAGAAAAAAAAAAGAAAAGGAAGTTGTAGAGGGTGGGGGTCTGTGGAGCATGGTAGGAGCTGTAGGCCAGGGGAGTCGTTTGGGACAGGAGAGGAGATCTCTGTGTCTGTGAGAGAATTGGGGCTCCTTACTACTGTACCTCAGGACAGCTTCACAGCAGACTGTTTGGGGATTTTCCTGTCTGTGCGGATTGGCCGTAGAAAGTTCTGTGGATCCAGAAGGAAGCGTGGAAAGGCCGCTTAAAGCACCCAAGGTACTGTAAGCGCAGTTTGGCTGCATCATCGTGCATACCAGTGACATTTTGTATATTACAGACATTGCCAGAGACAAACTTCCCTTGGCTTGGAATTACGAATAGGAAGGCTTGGTGTAAAGAGACAAACGAATTACCTGTGGATTACAAATAGTATTGCGCAATACTTTAGGGTGCACCCCGAAGACAAAGACTTGGGAGGAACATTTAGGGGAGGCCAGGCGGCCTTGCGGACCATGGGGAAATGTTTAGCAGGGACTGGTTATAGGCTAGGCTGTATTACTGTTTATGTGTGATTTATCTTTTTATCTGTCTGTTTAATCTGGCCCAGTTATTTCTCTTTTACTATTGTTCAGTAAACTTTATTGCTGGGTAGAACCGTTGTTTGTGTCTGTGTGGCATCGTGTACCCTCTGAATCTGTGAGCCCACCGCCTCACTATTTCTAGTCTTCTTCATTTGGCGCTGCGAGCAGGGTACATTGATCGCCATGCAGAACCCAACCAGTCATGAGGCGGCTCCTGCCTTAGCCCCCATTGCCCCTCCTGCCATGAGAGTAGCCCCGACCATGTGTTTGCCCGCAGGAGCAATATTGAACCAGCTAGTACGTTTCGACGGCCAGAACATGCTGCTAGAAGACTGGGCCACTTACTTAAAAAGTACCCTCAGGTTGTATAATTTGACTCCTGATCTGCAATGCGACGTGGCGCTGAACGCCCTGGAAGGGGATGCGAGACGCACTGTAATGCTACGCCCGGAAGGGGAGAGGAAGACTCTGGAGGCCATACTCTCAATTCTTGAGCCTATCTACGGAGAAACGGCCGGCACTGGCAGCCTTAGGTCTCGCTTATTCACTCGCTTCCAGCGTGAAGATGAAACTATTCCCCAGTTTGCAAATGCTCTTCAAGAGATATGGGCACACATACAGAAAAGAGAAGCCAATGGCGCTAATCTCCTTGGAACTGGAGATCAAATCCTTCGGGACCAGTTTGTTCTTGGATTGCGCAGTCCCCCCCTCCGCCAGATCCTCAGGGAACGCATCCTGGTGGATGCTACGCTGCAGTTTCACAAGGTACAGGCTGAAGCGGTGGCCAGAGACAAGGAGGAGGCCTACGGAGCTTACACCGTGAGGGTGCAGGCTGCAAGAAGTCTGAGAACCCCCTCTGAGGAAGGGGAGCTGCGAGAGACAGTGAAGGCACTTAGTGCATCCCTGGGAGAAATCCAGAAACAGTTGTCACAGTTGCAAGTTTCAGCAATGGCCCCAGTCCAGCCGGATTACTGGCAGAGGAGTGCCGCTCCAATGGGTCGATATCCCGCTGTCACAGAGACCAGAGTAGGGAGTTCTCCCAGACACTGGGCTGGCCGGACACCACCTGAAGAGGTGCAGTCGTGGGGTCCTCCTAGAAACCGGAGAACTATGGGCCCACAGTGTTGGATTTGTCGAGAAAGAGGACATATTTCCCCTCAATGCCCGCAAAGGGGCCTACATCCAGAACAGCCGCCGTTAAACGGGAATCCCTCGCGGTAGTGGGGTATACCGCGGGGGAAGCCAGGTGCCCAGTTATTCCTGACGACCCCCGGGACCTGGTGGCCGAAAGCCCCTACCTAAAAGTGCAAATTGAAGAACAGGTGGTGGGGTGTCTTATAGACACAGGTTCTGAAGTTACCACAATGCCAATGGAGTTCTTCGAAAAACACTTATTGAAACCTGACAAGGGTACCTTGATTAAGCTGACGGCGGTAAATCAGACTACTATACCAGTGCTCGGAGTGGCTTGGATGCGGATGAAGTTATGTGGACAGGATGTTGGCAGGAAGGGGGTGGTGCTGGTAGAGAATCCGGCTCAGTGTGGAGCCCCCGTGGTATTGGGGATGAATGTCCTGAGAGAGCTAGATCAGCTCCTGTTTACAAAGGAGGGACCAAGCTACTGGAAGAAAACGACTTCCCACAAGCCTACCCAGAGAGTATTCCAGAGGCTGATTCGGACCTGCGGTGTCTGCAAAAGCATCCCTGAAAATCAGCCAGTGGGAGCAGTGTATGCCCCATATGGAAGAGCCTGTATCGTACTCCCACGACAGGAAAGGATTATGCGAATGCCTGTCGGAGGCTGTCGGAAATTGAATGGGGTAGGAGTGCTCATAGAGCCACTGGGTGTATCAGAATCTGGACGGAGCCCAGTGGTTGCCAGAACCATTGCAACAGTAATGGACGGCCATGTGGTAGTCCGGTGTATCAACATACATGACCATGAAGTTACGTTCCATGCTGGAGAGAAAGTGGCTGAGCTACATGTACTGCAAGGAGAACCACTCACAGGCAGACAATTTGCCCTACGGGCCATTGAGAATGATGCCTGGACCCTGGCAGTGGACCAGAACTCAGTGGAAGAGCCCACGTCTGAGTGGAATGGCAGACGGATCTTGGAGCAAATGAAGATTGATGCCAACCAATTTACCACCGATCAGTTGGAGAAGGTCGAAGCAGTAGTATGGGAGTTTCAATCCACTTTTTCCCGGTATGAAGAGGACTTTGGCTGCACCACCGTTATAGAGCATGAAATACTGACTGGGGATACTCCCCCAATTCGAGAAAGGTACCGGCAGATTCCACCCACTCTCTACCAAGAGGTGAAGGCAATGCTGTCTCAAATGTTAGATAGTGGAGTAGTCAAAGAGAGTCAGAGCCCATGGGCGGCACCAGTGGTCTTGGTACGGAAGAAGGATGGGTCCTTGAGGTTTTGCGTGGACTATAGAAAGTTAAACGCCGCCACGGTAAAGGACGCTTTTCCCCTGCCAAGGATTGAGGAGTCTCTGACGGCATTACAGAGGGCCAAATATTTCTCAACCTTGGACTTGGCCAGTGGCTACTGGCAAGTACCTATGGCAGAGAAGGATAGACAGAAGACAGCCTTTATCTTACCTATGGGGTTGTATGAGTTCAACAGGATGCCTTTCGGGTTAACCAATGCTCCAGGTACATTTCAACGCCTAATGGAACACTGCCTGGGGGAATTGAATTTTGAGTCAATTCTAATCTACCTAGATGACGTAATAATCCATGCTCCAACATTTGAAGAACATTTGAGAAGATTGCGGCAAGTGTTAAGCAGACTCCGTGCCCATGGTCTCAAGATCAAACCGAGGAAGTGTCATCTCTTTCAAACAAGCTTAGAGTATCTGGGACACGTCGTATCAGCTGAGGGAGTTCGTCCTGCGGAGAGTAAGATAGAGGCAGTGAGTAAGTGGCCGCAGCCTAAGACACTTCGAGAAGTAAGGGCGTTTCTTGGGTTGGCTGGGTATTATCGAAGATTTATAAGAGGTTTCGCAAAGATTGCCGGACCGCTACATGAGCTCTTGAGAGGGACCGCTCAGGGTCCAAAGACACGACCTATATCGTGGGGGTCATCACAGGAGCAGGCTTTTGATGAGTTGAAGAGAGCCCTGATCAGTGCCCCAATCCTGGCATATGCACAATATGACAAACCATTTATGCTCTACACAGATGGAAGTCTGTATGGGTTAGGAGCGGTGCTGGCCCAAGAACAAGATGGGCAAGAACGAGTCATCGCATATGCTAGTCGCTCCTTACGGGATTCCGAACGCAATCCAGAAAATTACAGCTCCTTTAAACTCGAACTGTTGGCATTGGTATGGGCAATGACTGAAAAGTTCTCTGGGTATCTCACCGGAGCAAAGGTCCTAGTAAGAACGGACAATAACCCCTTGGCACATCTGTATAATGCAAAGCTGGGCGCCTTAGAACAAAGATGGATGGCAAGGCTAGCGAAGTTTGATTATTCCATCAAGTACCGTGCCGGGAAGGATAACGCAAATGCAGATGGCCTGTCCAGAGTCAACTGGGAAACCCCAACAGTTGAGGTGGACGAGGAAGATGAAGGGACTGAAATACCTGATCTGGGCCGAGTGCCACAGCAGCCACCCTTGGCAAGCTCAAGTGGGGTGGCTGCCCGAAGCACGGTATTGCTGGGAAAGACTGAGCAAGAATGGGCTCAGGTGCAAGACGATGATCCTGAAATAAAGAAGCTCAAGCATTGGGTGAAGACAGGAGTATGGCCCAAAAGGGAAGAGCGAAGTCGCTTGTCCTCAGACGGATGGAAGCTGTTACAACAGTGGGATCGTCTGCAAATCCGAAATAGAATAATGTACCGGAGGGTGTTTCTACCTACTGATCTTGAGGAGAGGTGGCAGATGGTGATACCCAGTAACCTGGCTCGTAGAGTGGCCCTCGAGGGGCATGAAAAGGGTGCTCACTTTGGTGTGGAGAAGACATACAAGTGGATACAGAGATTTGTGTACTGCCCGCAGTTGGAACAGATTGTCCGTGAAGTGTGCCAGAAGTGCCGAGCCTGTGAACTGGCAAAACCCCCTGAACAGAGAGCACCAAGTCAAGTTATTAAGACATCGGCGCCGCTGGAAATCTTAATGATTGATTATATTTTGATTGGTCAGTCGGTAAGTGGACACCAATATTGCCTTGTGATGACTGATCACTTTACAAAGTTCGCTGTGGCGGTACCTACCCACGACCAGACGGCAGAGTCAGCCACTCGTGTGGTGTGCCAACACTTCATACAGGTGTATGGGTGCCCGAAGCGGATTCATTCCGATCAAGGAGCTTGTTTCCAAGGAAAGTTAATGGAGCAGCTATGTCGGTTGTATGGGATGGAGAAGTCAAGGACGACACCATATCACCCACAGGGAAATGGAGCCTGTGAAAGGTTCAACAGGACGCTCCTACAGATGCTTCGCACCCTGGAGAAAGAAAAGAAGCGGCGCTGGCCTGAGTATTTGCCTGAATTACTCTGGGCATATAATAATCGTGTTCATAACACTACCGGCTATACTCCACATATGCTGCTGTTTGGCCGCCCAGGACAGGAAGTTGCTGAAATGAATCTGGGTTCACTGTCAGAAGAGTCTCCTAGGACAGTTGACTCATGGGTGCAGGAGCACCAGGACAAACTGAGAACTGTATATCGGCTGGTCAAAGAGAAGTTGCAACAGCTACCCACTAGGGATCGCCAAACGGTGCAGACTACTCCCTTGATGCCGGGTGACAGAATATTGGTGCGTGCTAAACGACCCGTAGACAAATTGGATGACCGCTGGGAATCACTACCATATATTGTGATGAGGCAGGTGTATCCGGAAGGCCCGGTCTACGATGTGCAAAAGGAAAACTTTACTGGACCGATTCGAAGATTACATCGTAACATGCTCAGGCCCTGTCTCTCAGAGAGTAGCCCCCCCGACAGACAATTCTGGAGGGGTACAGCAGCGATCTTCGAAACCTCTGAGTCCAAGAAATGTGGAATGGTGTGTAATCCCTACACTTCCTTCACAGACTAGTGAATCACCCGCTCCTAATGGTGCAGCAGCAGAGGCTACCCCTGAGAATGCCCTACCACCCCGGGAGGAGTCGGGCCTAGTTCCTGCACTGACTACGGAAAACTTAGGCCTACGCAGGTGGGAGCGCTCCACGGCAGGTATTCCCCCTCAACGCTATGCAGCAGATGAGTTTATTTGGTAAAGTTGTCGGGACGCCAATGTTTTAGTGGGGTGGCATGTAAGGAATATTGAGCCATGTACTACAATATACTTGTATTTAGTTATTCACTTCAGTCAGTAGGTGGCAGCAAAGAGAAAATAACAAGTTCCAGTGCCAGGGAGGGGGACAAGGCTAGAAAAAAAAAAGAAAAGAAAAGGAAGTTGTAGAGGGTGGGGGTCTGTGGAGCATGGTAAGAGCTGTAGGCCAGGGGAATCGTTTGGGACAGGAGAGGAGATCTCTGTGGCTGTGAGAGAATTGGGGCTCCTTACTACTGTACCTCAGGACAGCTTCACAGCAGGCTGTTTGGGGATTTTCCTGTCTGTGCGGATTGGCCGTAGAAAGTTCTGTTGATCCAGAAGGAAGCGTAGGAAGCCGCTTAAAGCACCCAAGGTACTGTAAGCGCAGTTTGGCTGCATCATCGTGCATACCGGTGACATTTTGTATATTACAGACATTGCCAGAGACAAACTCCCTTGGCTTGGAATTACGAATAGGAAGGCTTGGTGTAAAGAGACAAACGAATTACCTGTGGATTACAAATAGTATTGCGCAATACTTTAGGGTGCACCCCGAAGACAAAGACTGGGAGGAACATTTAGGGGAGGCCAGGCGGCCTTTGCGGACCATGGGGAAATGTTTAGCAGGGACTAGTTATAGGCTAGGCTGTATTACTGTTTATGTGTGATTTATCTTTTTATCTGTCTGTTTAATCTGGCCCAGTTATTTCTCTTTTACTATTGTTCAGTAAACTTTATTGCTGGGTAGAACCGTTGTTTGTGTCTGTGTGGCATCGTGTACCCTCTGAATCTGTGAGCCCACCGCCTCACTATTTCTAGTCTTCTTCAGACCCACAATGTACGATGTGTATGCATGGCCATTTCAGCCGATAATCCATTTCAGCCAATGCATTTCTCATTAGTGTACCTAAAACTTCATACACATGTATGATCGCAGGGGTTGACCCACAATGTATGATGTGTATGCATGGCCATTTCAGCCAAAACGGTTGTTCATTCAGGGCTGTTGCCTGATCCGCCAGGTGGATCTTCAACAAGCCCTGACAAAGTGCCTATACATGGCACGATTATCGTCTGAAAAGGCCATGCATGCACATTGTGGATGGCAGTTCGGCCCCGTGATCGCACGTGTCTATGAAAATGTATTAAAAGGGAATGTTGGAGGGTAGGAAGAGCGTGTTTTGGTTTATGCTGTATATATAAAAACAACATAGTTCAGAGCTGAAGGAGAGGATAATGAAGTGAATCTGATCTTAGCACAGCTCTATGAAATGCATTTTTTAGTAGTTTAGTAATTTAAAGGGTCAGGGTTGCCTGATCAATGAAATATGTAGGGACACCTATTAAATACACTTGAAGTATGGCTAAGTTAAGCCTCTTATATGATACAGCACAAGACTAGGTTTGCCATCTTTGCCTTTAAGACCCGAACACGTATGAAATCTACATGCTGCTGTGCTAAGTGCTATTGCTTTAAATACATGCTGTATGGTGAGACTGAAATCAGTGTAGCCTGCATCATGCATCTTGTAAAAATTAAAAACAGCTATTTGTCTTGTAGATTTCATACCTGTTTGGGTCTTAAAGGCAAAGGTGGCCTTTGTCTTTACATTTCTTCCAGATCATTTGGTTTATTAGGGACACACTAAATACATGTAATTAGCAGGGCTGCTCTGATTGCAATTAAACAATAGTAATTCCAACAAGTTTTTATTGGGTGTCCCTACATGTTTCACTGATCTGGCAACCCTGCCCAACATTCCCCTTTAAAATGCATAGCACAGAGCTGTGGCAAGATCAGGTTCACTTTCAAAGGGGAACTGTGGCTCCAAAAATTACTTTAGGTAAATTGATAGGAATTGCTCTCCTGAATTTTTGCAATGTATTTTCATTGTTTATTTAGCATAGTTTTAAAGATATTTACATTTTTGTGTGTGATATGGCAGCAGTATCATCAGGTCCCCTGTACTTCCTGCTTCCTGCTCTGAAACCATGTCAGTGGATGACAGTCAATCTGCCCTGTGTCTCCTCCTCCCCTTGCAGCCCCCCTCCTCTTGCAAGCCCCCCTGGTCCCTCCCACTCATGGACCCCATGGACCCTCCATTTGCAGGCCCCCCTCGGGGCCTTCCCTTATTGCCCCATGTGGCCTCGACAATTTATGGGTGCTCTAGCCCAATCTACTCTCAGGTGCCTTAGCCCCACCCATCCACATGTGCCTTACCCACTTGTGGGTGCTGTGGGCCACTCAGACCCCCCCTTACAGAAAACTGTGAAAACAGCCTTTTCAGGCAGAATGAGAACTGAAAAGTCTTTTTTCACATAGTGGGAGAGTAGGGCTGTAGATTCCCTTACCTTCTCTGTGGGGTTCTTCACACAGCAGGGAGGTGGAGGGATTTCCTTCCTCTTGTCCTGTCACTGAAGTCTGGGGCTGTGCTCGTCGGCGGCAAGCTGGAGGAGCAGCCTTAGGAATGTCACATGTCAGCCTCTCACCCATTAACTTTCTGGTCAGTAATTTCTTTATATCTTGGGCTGTGAAGAGGTGGTTGATGGCTCGTTTTAAAGGTAGGAAACTGGCCTTTCATTTAAACTCAACTTGTATGGAGACCACAGTTCTTTAAGTGTTATCCGATTAAAAGTGCACAATAGTGTGGCCCAATTGATGTGGCCACTTTAGTGCATTGCTGTGCATGCAATTCACATTTCTGGAGCGTCTGGATATGCTCTAGTGTGGCCTCAGCCTAAATGTCCTTGTTAAGTGATCAGAGCAATTATACTGGGATTGCTACCTTTCCCTTTAAGACCTAAACTCTTAGGGCTAGACCTCACTAGTGCGTTTAAGATCAGGATTTGTGAGGACGCAGGCATGTAATAGATTATGGGAACAGCCCCACTACTTTCATGCGCTATCAGAGCACATGTACTCACCGTTTTTGGTCTGTATCACATGCACTCTGATAAGGTCAAATTGTGAAAACACAATGCCTGCGCACGGAAGCACATCATTCAGCATTTTTATAAGGGTTGTTTCGTTAACAAGATTATGTGGAAAAACCACAGTTAAATTATTGCTTTGAGTCAATTTATGGACATTTTGTAAATACTTTTATGTTTAGCAAGAAGTTGTGGGTAAATGATGTAGAGTATAGTGTCATATCTACCCATTTTTAAATGTAAAAGTGCTGTTAATACATAGCACAACACCTGTAAATCACAGAAGTTAGAGGTACACTACTGCAGTCTTTGCTGCTGCCACGAAAAGATAAGTCAGTTATAAAAGAGCAACATTTCTCATACATCATCTACTTACCAATTACAATAACAAATCAGTATGCATGTTCCAGACTCAAGTTACTATGCGTTGAGCTGGAGTTCCCTAAGCATCTCTGGAGAAGGAGTGCGACAGACACACATAATGTAATCATTACAGGAGTGTTTCTGTCACTTGCTCCTCTTCAATAAGGTCTTGAATTGTAGAGCTATCCTCACTCTAATTAAATGAAATTCATTTCTGGGTGATTGTATATAATTTCAAAGAGTCAGGAAGACTCTCTGAACTTTAAAGGGCAAATGTGGTCTCCAAACAAGGTCTTAATAAAAGTTTCCAGTATTTCCTTTAAAATAAGCAGACAATAACATCTCTGGCTGGAGCCTGTGAGAAATTATATTGGGGTGAATATTCAAATAACCTGGTTTCAGTTTGTTGTGTGACATCACCAGACCTCTGCCCTGCCCCTTCGCTCCAGGGGAGAAGCATGCTCAGTGAAGACTTAATACTGGAGAAAACAAGAAGTACCTGAGGAAAAAATTGACGGTTGAGAAGGGAAGGCTATTAATGCAGGCAGAGGCTGGTCACATGACTACAAGCTGGTCACATATCTGAAAACAGGAAGTGTTCAAGCAGGAAGTAATATTACTGAACCTTTTAGCTTAAACTTCTCACAAATTTTATCTAGAGAAGTGATTAAAAGGGCATCTATACCGAAAAATATGTTATTTCAAATTGACCATAACTGGAAACTATAATTCTTCCCAACCATCACTGTATTGTTTTTTTTGTTGATATGCCCCCTGTTTCTTTAGATATCCAATCTAAAACTTCTTATATTTCAGCTGTCAATCAAGTTCCTTGCTCTCAAAAACTATTCTTCTGTGAGTAGTTTAACTGTAGCTGGAATGGTGACAGAGTTTTGACAGTAGGAATGCTGTATGCGGTGTGCAGGCTTGACAGTTTGTTTGTGGGGTAACAAGTTAGGTCGGGTGGAAGTGGTTAAAAGAAGGAGGGGGGATACTGCTCCTAAACAAAATGTGTGCTGGATTGAAGGCATGCAGCAACACACGCTACTACATGAATACATGTAAGTGCTACTTACATGTATTCAATTATATATGAAAATGAGGCAAAGTCATTTTTTCAGTATAGTGTCCATTTAAGGTTTTATTTTGAAGGTATGATGGAAGGCTTTTAAATAAATCTAACTAATTTAGAAGATTTGGAGACAACAGTTACCCTTTTAATGAGAGGTGGAATTATAGTGGACAATTATCCACCTTGATTGAATGCCACCAGAGCGCCTGTGTGCTCTGTCCATCATACTGTGTAGACATCAAACTAAAGAAGTGTACGGTTACAGGGTGGACTTAAGGACGAGTATCTGCAAAATGGGCTTTATTAGGACATATTTCCTTTTCCTAGGAGTGAATTTCCTTTTCAAGTGCAATTGACCAGAAAATGTGATATGTCTGCAGTGGTCAATAGATTCTGCTGCTTCTTCTGTGGTGTTCTGTGGTGGTCCCCTTTTTGAAGTTTCTGAATGTTCAACTTTCAGTTTTATAGTTGTATTGATATTATGCAAAATATTTTTAATATGATATATTATATGTTTATTTAGGTGCACATAAACTTTATAGTGCTAATTATAAGGACCAAAGAGGACATCAATTTAATCTGTGCCTTTGAACATTCTCATAATAGCTTCAGTCTGGATTTGAAAAACTATTAAACCAAAATGAAATTATGAACCAATTATTAAGAATGGCAGTGTAGGTATTACATGGGTGAGTGGTTTCAGTTTATTGCAACTTTAATAGGCCTTTCTAAGTAGCACTAACTTCAATTGTAGCTATCTCTACAAATTTATAAAGGTTATTTGAACATTTACAAATTGTTTTTTGTAAAACGACTTAAAAAATGAATTTTCTATTATGCCTCACATTAAATCAAAGTAAACTAATATCTACGTATATTAAAGACAGAGAGGGCATTCTCAACATTAACAAGCTACTGTAGTGTTTTTATAAATTAAGGTGAGAGTCTTGCTTGCTAGCATTTCCAATGGCAACATTTGGGGTGTAATAGTTATAGAGAAAGAACTTATAGTTATTTTGAGAGACAGACATATTCTGGTGGTTAGTTAAACGATCAGAGAAGCTAAAAATTCAAAGGTTTAGACTATATCCAAAAAAAGGTGAAAATCTGTGCAACATCAAAGTGAACAGAATAATTATCATAGTAGATGTTAAAAAAAGGAGTGACTGTTGAGTTACTTTCATTGTTGATTGTTGACAAAAATGAAACCTCTAATAAGAGAAAAAAGAAAATGAGGATTGTTAGGATGCCATAAATCAGATCTGGGCAAAGTAATCCCCAGGGGGCACATGCGGCCCCTTGGCTGTCCCTGACTGGCCTCTGAATACTAGAAATTGCAAGTAGCAGAGCACCACACATATCCCTAAATACCTATGATATAAATACTAACAGTAAGGGGGGGGGCGTATTAGTAAATAATGAACACTAAACAGAAAAAAAGGAGAAAAGACCCATAATACAATCGCTCACTCACATGGGTAAAGTGTAAATATACATAAAAAGTCTTTATTGCACATACAGAGAAGGGCCAAGGATTAACAAAGTGCAATCAAAATCAATTAAAAACAGTTAAAACTATGGTATCACCCTCCAGCAAACCAAGTTTCCTGCTAATGTAATGTCAATAATCACATAATGGACTAAACATATTTACAAAGTAAAGAAAGAGGTTAGTTCTTGTACTAAGCTGCCTATCTGTCCCCAGGCTGACAGTCAGAACAGTCCACAACAGTCGAGCAGAGTGTGCGTGCCGAGGTGACATGATGCCAAGGAGTGGAAGACCGGACACGTTTCTACTGCAACCTATTACAGAAGTTCTGGAACTCTTAATAAAGTATAGAGTATAGTTCCGGCTTTACTTAACTATAGCGCGCATGCATGATAATGTGCGCTATAGTTAAGTAAACCTCAAAAAAGTCGGTGGATCGCACTCAAAGGTAAGTTCTGTAGATTGATCCCTGGCTCCTGTTCGATTAATTAAAGAATGGGATGTTAGGCATAGGTCTGAAACTAAGAAGGCTTCCATGTTGTTGCCACTACAACCCACAACCCATGTAGTCATCAAAGAGCTACGCACCCTGACCACAGTATTCAATGTCTCTTGGTAAAGTGGATTTTCTACACCAATTGAAAGCTGCTTGTTACTCTGAAGTTTATTTACCAGTTAGTGTGATTTGCTGGAAAATAAACTGCAAGGGTAACAAGAAACTTTTAGAGTCTTATCAGGGACTTCCATTTTGGTGGGGAGATGTACCAAGGGTTAACATGACTTTTACACAAAAACTGTTTTGCAACCATGTACCGAGCCCTTAATAGCTCTCTTAGATGTAATGTTTAACACCGGCAAATCCTATTCGCAATGCACTGAGAGTCGCCAACATCTTGGTGCATTGCCTAAAGGGGCAATAGTGAACGATAGTGACTCTTAGTATCTAGCCCTGAAAGCTTTTAAATGTACCTGGGTTATCTGCCTATGCAGTGGTAGCGCATCTGGTAAGGCACCAGTTTTAGAAACACACAGTGCAGAAGGTCACAAGTTTAAATCCCCAGCCTTACCTTTTTTTCTGTTTACATCATGTTTCTAGCAAAATATAAAGTTTCTACATGTACAAGTGATACATATAGAATCTCTGTTGAAATAGGAGAGCTACGTGTTGTATTGAATATATTTATGGTACATTAAATAAATGTGTTTTCTGCATTAAGAGGGTCATGATGAGTGTTGTGAGTGGCACACGTGAGAGTACTAATGATGGATTCTTTTGTGGGGGATCGATACCTTTTAATTTGTTGCATTTTGATTCAATATTACACCCCTAGCACCATCCTAACTATGGGATAACACAGACATATACAGTAATAACAGTGCACCCAGTTTATATAACAAATAAACTATATTTTAGTTAACAAGATTTTAGGCGAATATACAATTACAGTCACTTTGCAAATATTAGTGATCATTAAAATAGCAGCACCGCAAAATAGCTATACCGCACCTTTAAAAATAAGGCCCTATGTATAATAGATCCTATCAAACTAATCTGATTACATCATATTAAAAGGTGGGTTGTAAAATGGATCTGTGGATGTAATTTATTTGGATTTTGTGTGGCTTCCAGGAATGGTTGTGGTTAAATATTTGGTAATTTTAAACTTCACATTATGGCGGAATTTATACAAATTCCTCCACACCATAATTGCTGTAGAATAATTTTTTTTTTTCCAAAAGATGTGTAAGCCTGCCACCATGTCAAGATAGATTCTTCCAGTACAGCCCTAACTAACCTAACTAATTTGCCCTCATGCCCAGCTCACACAAATAGGTACATATAACATGCCCTAATGCCTAGATCACACAGACTGGTACATATAACATGCCCTAAAGCCCAGATCAAACACACTGGTATATATAACATACCCTAATGCCTAGATCACACAAACTATGTTGATAATAAGATGTGCCTTGCTCTGCACTCACAGATAATTACCCCACTTACCCTATGATGATCAGAGCAGGGCCTGCATGAAGGTGGCAGTTAGTGCATAGCTAAGAGGAAAAAAATGTGGGTTTGCGAGTGTGGTCAAGCTCACGGAGAACAAGTGAGCTCTGCCTGCTGCCTCTCTGATATTTAGCCCTAAACATTTTCCTCATATTGCCTCATTAGAGAGACACTCTTGTTCACCAGCCACTGTTAAATAAACACTGAATGGTGAACTGGAGTGCTGACCTAACAGTGTCTGGTGCACTGGGAGGCTGACCTAACAATGTCTGGTGAACTGGAGGGCTGATGCAAAAACCATCAGAGGAAAATAGGGTGTCACTGCACATAAACTCCAAGTATTACGTGAAAAAAGAACATAACAGTGGCTGGTGTACTGAAGGGCTGACCTAACAGTGACTAGTATCCGTGTCTGCTGAACTGGAGGGCTGATCTACCAGTGTCTGCTGAACTGGAGGGCTGATCTACCAGTGTCTGCTGAACTAGGGGGCTGACCTAACAGTGGCTGTTAAACTGGAGGGCTGACCTATCAGTGGCTGCTGAACTTGAGGGCTGGACAAAACAGTGGCTGCTGAACTGGAAGGCTGACCTAACAGTGGCTGCTGAATTTGGGGACTGACCTAACAGTGGTTGCTGAACTGGAGCGCTAACCTAACACACACACACACCCGGCATAAAAATATAGGGGTGACTTGAAAGGTTTGGCTAAGGTGCCAAAAGGTCTAGAACCCCCCCCCCCCCCCCCCGGTTATCAGAACCAAGTCAGCATGCTTAGGGAGAGATGAGCTTTTTAAGTACCCACAAAAATACAGGAGGAGCAGTTCTATATAGCAGCAGGAACTATATGCTAGTCTTAATCAAAATAAATAAACTTTGTGTTTTGCTTACTCACAATAACTATATTAATTTTGATTTGTGTCTTCAAACAAAACAAAATGCATTTTTTGGTTCTCATCTTGCACCTTAACCAATACTTAAAGGAACTGTAAACTTAAAAAAACATGTGTTTGCCAATCGTTTCTGTTATTCACAGGGAGGTGAGAACGCTTATTCTCACCTCCCTGTGAATAATAGTTTGCTCAGGGGACACAGCCGAACTTACCTTACCTGGCGCTCCACTCGCAGGTCCTTCTAATCTGACAGCCACGCTGTCCTGCTCTCCCAATCGCGTGCCTATCTTTTGTATTGGCGCACATGTTCCCAAAGATAGGCGCATGGTCGGGAGACAGGGGCAACACAGCTGTCAGATCAGAAGGAGCGAGTGGAGCGCCAGGTAAGGTAATTAATGTGACAGATCTTTCTACCAACCATTCAAACTGTCTTGGAACCTTTCCTAACCTGAAGAAGAAACTTGTTTTCTTCTTATCTTAAAGGATGTCAACGAGTACTCTGAAATCACATATTGGTGAACAATGCACCAGAGAGTTTATTACAGTATACTGTATGGCCTGTTAATATATTTGTAAAAGTGATTATATTCCTGTGCAATAATTGCTTCTCTGGTGTAAATAGGCCTAACTTTGTCTTCATAGTCAAGTCCCTCCATTCCCCTTATTAATTTAGTTGCCTTTCTCTGAACTCTTTCCATTTTCAAGCAAGTCATCTACTAGAACCCTCAAATATTTTTCTAAAAGAGATTTACTTATCACAGAGCCATTTATGGTGTTGGTAGCACAAGAAATATTAAACCCAAAATGCATCAGCTTACATTTATCTCTGAATCTCATCTGCCACTATGCTTCCCATTTTGACAATCTAAGTCCACTTGCAGCAATTGCACAACATTTTACATCCCAATACTCTGCATAGTTTTGTCATCAGCAAACACAAACCCTTTGCTCTTAATACCCACTTCTAAGTCATTTTTAAACAGATTTAATAGAAGTGGCGCCAGTACAGAATTTTGAGGCACCCCCCAAATAGATGTACGCAATCTAACAACCAAGTCTCTATCCATGTACAAATGTTTATTGCAAGACCTATGTACTGGAGTACCACAATGGTATTGTATAGGCGATTGTAAAATTATGATCATAAATGAACTATTGCGTTCATAATTGTACAGTTGCAGTCGTTAAAATTCTGATTGTTAAAGGCATGGTATCACTTTATTGCCTTTAAAAATATAGCCCTATGGATCAAAGTGGGATCTAGGTTTTAACACAAACTGTACCTTAAAATTGGAAAGTATGTGTAAAAGAATAGCACCGTTATGTAGGCAGTGGTGTGTAGATTCTTGGTATTGGTTCCCAGGTAAATGGGTGTGTAGTCTTGGTCTGTACTGGTTTGGTCAATATTTCTAAATCTGAACCTTCTTTGCAGTATTTAAAAAAATACATAATCTGCAAATAGGGCAAATTTCTACCAAGATCTGTGTACAGAATTCTGCATGTATTATAAAAGAAAATGAATAAAAATATATTTTTTTCAGGTTATTTGCGAGCAATGTCTCCCTGTGCACGAATACAATGCGAATATTGATAGTGGAATTATTTTTTTTTTTACTTGTCATGTGGCACATGTCCACCCTCCCAACTGAAATTTGCCCCAAGGTTCCAATGTTGGGCACGCTGTGTTAAATGACCTCTATCTTTTTTGGTTGGTCTCAGACAATCACTGAGTGGCTGTCACATTCGGAAGAAGCAGCAGAAGGCCGTCGGGGGAACGAAGTAGATTCAGAATCGAATTTCACAAATTTCAACCTATGGGCATATTTATAAACGAGCGGTAACTTTTCCTGCCGTTTTCGCCAAAATGGGCGTTAGCACGATTTTAAAATGGTGAAAACCGGCCACGAAATGTTAATGCCTCATTAACCTTAATCAGTTACCGCTCGCTTCTATTTATAAAGCACCGCATTAATCTCGGCCGTTTCACTCTGATTGGTCAATTTTTCAATGCTTGGTTTACATGGTTTACAGTAACCAATCATATCTCGGAAAATCTGATTGGTTAATGCAAACCATGTAAACCAAGCATTGAAAAATTGACCAATCAGAAATGGATTAGGGTTTTCTGCAAACCTATATAAAGAGCTGCAAACCTCTGCAGAGCTCAGAAGTCATCTCAGTAGATGACAGAAGAAAGAGTGGCTAGCAACATCTGCTCCCTGAGGCCGGCGGCGCCGTAGGTACCCCTGGCAGCCGCAGGGGCTCGTCGGTGGCCTTGGCGGATCTGGTGTCACCGGATGGAAGAAAGAAGACATCCGCCTCCCCTGTCGCAGCGGATGCGACCACCTGCCACGACCCCTTCCCAGCAGCCCCTCTCAGCCACCTGTTCCATATCGCTGTGAAGAGAGCTCAAATCACCACCGCATATCATTGTGGCGATACTTTTCACGGCGATGTTGCTCGCCATTATAAATATGGCGAAAGCGGTATTTTTGCCGCCGCGACGTGTGGCGGTAATTTTTGCCCCTTTATAAATATGCCCCCTAGTGAAGTCTAGGTTTTGGGACATGACCTTTAAAGATAGAAATTATACAAGAAATTATATAAGAACTGCTCCCATAATTTTTTATGTATGAAAGAAAAAAAACACTACAATACATTACAAAGACTGGAAGCTATTCAATATGGTTGATTCTCTTTTTTTTTTTTTACTTTAGTTGAACTTATTTATGCCTTGGTGACACACCATTTGTACAATTAGACAAAGAATATTTGGGAGATTGATTATTCTTTGTTTTATTTTTCTTGTCACGAATTCTGCATGTATGAAAGAATGACACAGTTATGTGGCGGAAGGTGTGTGGATTGTTTGTGGGTGTATTTCTGAGACTCTGAGAAGTATTTAGTTTGAAAAACTGTATGCTGTTCAAAATGAAAGAATGGAACCATTTTGTAAGCAATTATGTAGATTTCAAAAAATATATAGTTTGTGGAGAGTATTTCTTGCATTTAAAAAAAACTATAATTTAACCCACTACTGGCCCCACTTTGTGATTTAAAATAAACCTTACCTTACATCTCTGCTCCTTATGGTTCACCAGCAATGTGTTTTCAAATTCCAGGAAACTGAAGACTCCAAGCTGTATGTGAGGCATCTGTTCCATGCTGATTCCTCGTCCTCATCAAGGTCTGGAGCATGCGCAGTACCCCCACATCCCTCCTGGATCCATCCTCAGTCATCGTTGCACCTAGCGTGAAATCCTTTGGAGGTAAGGTAAGTAACCCCTGCCCGTCCCCAACCCGCCGCAATATTTCTTAACAAATCCCCCATGATCTGTACTTACAGATCCTTCTCTCCTGCGGCGTTTCTAGTGACATCAGCCAATCACAGACGCGGCTGAGGTCCAGCCCCTGCTTGCAAGCAGGAGTCTGGATCGGATCGCTGCAGGAGAGAAGGCTGTGTAAGTGGAAATCGAGGGACTTTTTAAAAGAAATATTATGGCGGTTGGGGGTGGGTAGGGGTTACCTACCTTACCCCCAAAGTGGGTTTCGGGGGTGGACATGCCCTTTAACCGTGTTTAGTTTGAAAATTGGAAGCTGTTCAAAATGCAAAGTGACTGAATTTGTTTGTTAAAATTGCCCTTATGCATTGCTTCATTTGGGGCTAGATACTGACCATGTCTCTGTATCCACTCATGCATCTTGCATACCATTTTATTCAGAAGAGGTCAGGCTTTCATATTTATGTTGGTTTTAAAGATGAATTAAAGTCTATAAACAACATTAGGTAAGTATATCGGTCCTCCGTGGGTGGGCTGTGGGTCTGCACTCCTCGACGTAGGAAGAACTTAACGGTCACCGTTTAAAAACTCAAACTTTTATTCCAACATTGTTAAAATCATGTCACACAATCAACCTGACACGTTTTGAGCAGTTCAAATCGCTCATACTCATAGGCTAATTGACCTCATATCCGTTAGAGCTATTTATACTTAGCACACTGCAACACACTGCCCTCTAATGCTCCCAATTGATACTTGTTTTAAGCTGTTATGTTACATTGATATAGTATGGATGCAAAGTAAGGAGTGTGCTACATTCTAATACTAATGATACAAGCGGATAAAAGGTCAAATCCATTCTAAAATCTCCATGTTATCATTACACACTATTGTACCTAAATAAAACATCAACAATTGGTTATGCTGTATGATCATCTACTGTTTTCTATCCATATAGTATATTAATAAAGTATTAAACTTTCTTTTGTTCTTTAATTTAAATCAAATCTGTACACCTTAGCTACTGTATACATTATCTTAAATAGAACCCATCTCCATTGCTTAATAAATAAGCTAAAACACTTAAATTCCTATATAATAATCCAGATTAGTTTATCTCCCATCATTTTACTAATAAAATACTTAAATACTTATCCCATGTAACAATTAATATCACATACGAGGTTTAGACCCTGTGGAATTCTTGTTTTTAACTCAAATATCCACATTACTTCCTTTTTTCGTAGTTGTTTAACTCTATCTTTATTCCTACTGTCTCTTGGTATCCATTGGATTGCTTGTACCCCTAATTTATTAAGTTGGCTATCATTGCACTTGATGAAGTGCACTTCATGCTCTAACGGATATGAGGTCAATTAGCCTATGTGTAAGAGCGATTTGAACCTCTCAAAACACGTCAGGCAGCAGGTTGATTGTGTGACATGATTTTAACAATGTTGGAATAAAAGTTTGAGTTTTTAACCGGTGACCATTAAGTTCTTCCTACATCGAGGAGTGTGGACCCACAGCCCACCCACGGAGGACCGATATACTTACCTATCACTCGGACCAGGTGAAGGGTCCGGGGCAGTCCAGCACCCGGACCACCAAGTTGCACGGGTGAGTCCCGATTGCGGGAGAAATCTAAATATTTGATATTAGAAGCACACACCAATCTAAGTAGTAAAGCAAAATGGCAGCACAAATTTAAGAAGGAGATAGCGATAGATCTGGGGTCAGGCATACCCAGATCTCCCCTTCAGCCGGAGTAAGCATAATATTTGATTGAGCATATATGCTATTTTTAAAGGTGGCTAATATACCTAATATTGAAGGGTCATCCACTAATCTGGAATTGGATACAACTACCAGTATTTGTTTATAACAATAAACAACATTGTTCCAATAATCAGAGCAAATTCACGAACATACAGCAAGCTGTGTCTCACCTCTACCTTTGCTGTGGCTGCTGGGTAATTTATTAAATTAACGTGTGGGTACTAATAGTCAGCTCCCATAATCCACCTTGGCTGGGTGACCCCCAGCTAAGTGTACTCAGTACACTTCTCATTCTCTGTAGTGCTCAAAACTGGCACTGAAAGGGATAAAAAAATGAGTGAAGGATGTTTTTTTAAATAAAAAGAAAATAGTGTTACTGATATTAATACATTAAGTTCTTGTTGATTACCCAAGCATTGACTGGAGGAAGGTCTGTCAGCCGCCACTTACCTGGGCTCCAGTCTTGCAGCATTTGTGGTTCTGGACCATTCTCAGTGTGTATAGCCTCTGGCTCTTGCATGTCAGTCAGTTTGTTTGGATTTTGTGTGAGTGAATGTGGATCATTAGCTTTGTGTGTGTGTTGTGCTTTCTGCTCTAGTTTAAATTAGCCTGCTTAATACTTTTCCATTCCTCTGTTTTCTTCATTCCTTTTGTTTTCCTTCCCATCTTTTCTGTTCTCATTGGTTATTCTTCCCTTTATATTCTCCTCTCACCCTCTTCTATCTGCCTGTTATAGCCTGTGATCGTGATCCTGCTCTCTGAAATATCTTTTCCTATATGTCACAAATCTGGCTCCAGATTCAGTCAAATTTAAAGCATGCTACTGCTCAACAGAAAAAATTTCAGACAGACACCATTCCCAAGAACCGGAATTCTCTCTAAGAGATTTGGGGGGAGATTCAATATGGCCCAAATCCATCTAAAACCCACGTTAAAACCCACCTGAAGAAATTTTGGGTTAACGTGGGTTTTAGATGGATTTTAGAGCACAGCGCCATTTCCTAATGTTTTTGGAAATAGCACTGTGGTAACGATCCAAAACCCCCATTGTTGAGTTTTGCACTACTTTGTAGTGCGAAACTTAACAGGACGGGTTAAGGTAAGTCACGTTCTTACCTTAGCCCGATCCCATGATGCAATACCTGACGTAATCTGGTTTACTTCAAATATTGTATCACGGGATCGGGCTAAGGTAAGTAACGCACTTTTGAATATTGAATCTCCCCGTTGGTCTTCTGTTTCTACACGGAACATGTTTCTACAAAAACCGTCAGCTAAGTTGGGTCCCAAGTACATTGGACCATATCCCATTGCACAAAAAATCAACAGAGTGTCTTACAAAGTATGCTTGTGAAGGTCCTCTTTCATCCAGGTCATGGTATATCTGTTGTATTCAGTTCGATCAACTGGCATCTATAGTGAAAAAAACACTTTGCCCCATTGCAAAGTTAAATTCATGTACTCTGTGCTGCCTCACTTCTACCTCTGTCAGTGCCTTTGCTTTTCTATGGTGTCAGATCTCTGTGCAGCACTCCCCCCTTCCCCCTCCCCTCTGTTACATCCTCTATGTCTCAACTCCGGCTAACCGACAAGCTTATCATGTGCAGAGTTAAAAGTTCAGCATCCTGAAACACCCACGCACAGTGGCCAATAGAAAGCAAGTTGTCCTGGAGACAGATCTCTCCATGTCCTTATCTCTCTTTTTGTGACCCATCATCAATCAGTGAAGTCTATCAAGAAGGGGGTTAAGTGCAGCCTTATCTCTGCCATCAAAGCTACCTCTCTCCCCCTGCTAATGCTGTTATCTCTGTGTTTATTACAGAGCAGGGAGGAGGGAGGGACTTGAGCAGGGAGGAGGATCACGTTACAGATTTTATTGACAGTACAAGTAGGAGTAGAGGAATGCAATCAGGTATTCTTCTAACTTGTGTATCTCAGTACAAAGAGGGAATCTGAACAAAGTGAAAACACTCTGAGGTTTGGGGGGAATTATAGAACACATAGAAATAAAGGAAAAAAAGTTCATTTTTCCAGTATAGATGCCCTTTAAATCTGTTGTATTCAATTAGATCAACCGGACTTGAAGTTTAGTTCTTGAAGACGTTTCGCTAGTCATCCGACTGGCTTTCTCAATACAGAATGACTTGTACAAGAATCTGTGGCCCTTATGTACCCTGGAAATTCCCAATTAGCATATCACAGCCAGGTGTTAAGGGCGTGATTAGATAGTGGCTAAGAGGTGTTATAGGAACGCCCAGAGTAAGGTGTCAAAACAGCATTGTACATGGCAGACAGATGGTGTCGAACCCCTCCACCTCTATTTAGGCTTGGTTTCTTTATTTTCACATAAATGGCCTCCTTAACACCTCTCTTGAACCAGTCATGTTCCTTTGCCAATATGTTAACATTACAATCTTCAAAGGTATGTCCTTTATCCTTAAGATGCAGGTACACGGCTGAGTCCTGACCCGAGGAATTGGCTCTTCTGTGCTGGGCCATACGTTGATGCAGTTGTTGTTTGGTCTCCCCATCCATCTGTCTGCCATGTACAATGCTGTTTTGACACCTTACTCTGGGCGTTCCTATAACACCTCTTAGCCACTATCTAATCACGCCCTTAACACCTGGCTGTGATATGCTAATTGGGAATTTCCAGGGTACATAAGTGCCACAGATTCTTGTACAAGTCATTCTGTATTGAGAAAGCCAGTCGGATGACTAGCGAAACGTCTTCAAGAACTAAACTTCAAGTCCGGTCGCTCTAATTGAATACAACAGATATACCATGACCTGGATGAATGAGAACCTTCACAAGCATGCCCTTTAAAGTCTTTTTAATTTAGAATGACTTGTACAAGAATCTGTTGGTAATTATGATACCCTGGAAAGTCAATTAGCATATCACAGCCAGGTGTTAGGGACCTTCTCAATGCAAGGCTTGATTGCATTGTGGCTAAAAGGTGTTTTAGGAACTGCCCAGGGTAAGGTAACAAAACACCACCACCACCACCACCACCTTTATTTAGGCTTGGTTTCTTTATTTTCACATATATGACCTCCTTGATACATCTCTTGAACCAGTCCTGTTCCTTTGCCAATATGTTAACATTACAATCTTCAAAGGTATGTCCTTTATCTTTAAGATGCAGGTACACAGCTGAGTCCTGACCCGAGGAATTGGCTCTTCTGTGCTGGGCCATATGTTGATGCAGTGGCTGTTTGGTCTCCCCCACATACAAATCAGAGACCTCTTCACTGCACTGCGTATATGATGTCGCTTTTCTTGTGCTTCTGTATTGGGTTTTTCAGATGTAACAATTGCTGCTTCAGTGTGTTGTTTGGTTTAAAGCAGACAGGGATATGGTGGTTTTTGAAAATTCTTCTTAATTACTTGGAGACCCCTGCTACATATGGGATGACCATGTTCTTTCTCCTGTCTTGCTTTTCCACTTCACTGTTGATATTCGTGTTCTTTTCTTTCCTTCTACTTCTTTTGACAAAGGCCCAGTCTAGATATCCACAAGTTTTAAGGGCTCCTCTAAGATTTTCTATTTCTTTAGCCTTCACCTCTGTGCTAGTGGGGATGTTCTCTGCTTTGTGTTGCAGGGTTCTGATGACACCCATCTTGTGATCTAAAGGGTGGTGGGAGTCAAACATCAAATACTGATCTATGTGGGTTGGCATTCTGTAAACCTCTACGTCCAGTTTACCATTCCCCCTGACTTCTACCAAGCAGTCTAAGATAGCCAGTGTGTTGTTTTGTACTTCTTCCCTTGTAAATTTGATGGTCTACAGCATTGATGTGTTCTGTAAAGGCTTGTACTTACTTCTGGTGGATTTTAACACAGGTGTCATCCACATATTTGAACCAGTGGCTGTGTGCTATGCCCTTAAAATATTAATTGCCTGTTTTTGACTTCCTCCATGTAAAGATTGGCTACAATGGGTGAAACTGGAGATCCCATAGCACATCCATGTTTTTGTTGGTAGAACGTATCCCTGTATTTGAAATGGGTGGTATTCAGGCACAAATCCAGTAGGGAACACACCTATTCTGGGTTAAGATCAGTTCTGCTGGTAAGGGTGCTGTCTTGGCCTAGCCATTTTCTCACCATGTCAACAGCCTCCTTGTTGGGTATACAAGTGAAGAGAGATGTCACATCAAAGGACACCATAGTTTCTTCTGCACTGAGTACTATATCTTCAATCTTGTTGGTGAAATACTGGGAGTTCTGGATGTGATGCTTAGAACTTCCAACTAATGTCCCTAAGATGTTTGCTAGGTATTTTGCCACCTTGCATGTTACACGAGTTGATGCTGCTGACTATAGATCTTAGTGGTGCCCCTTCCTTGTGTATCTTTACAAGTCCATATATGCATGGATGTGCCTCACAAGGGTAGAGGCGATGATACATTGCTCGATCAATGGTTTTCCTTTTGACGTTGTTGTAGTAAGTCTATGACCTTTTTCTTGTAATGGCTGGTGGGATCCCTAGTTAAAGCCTCATGTGTTATTATCGTCCAGGAGTGTGGTCACCTTAGCATGGTAGTCTGAGGTGTTGAGTACCACTGTGCATCTTCCCTGTCTTACAAAGTAATGCTACCACCCTCAGGCAAAGGTGTTAACACTTTTGACATGTCTCTGTTAAAACCTGCAGTTAGTGTGGCATCCACCTTATATCCTCCTTCTCTTCCTCTAGATGTTCAAGAAGAACCAGAATATGAGATTGAGAATATTTTGGATTCACAGTGGGTACAAAACTCCAATACCTGTTCAATTGGAAGGAATATGGACCTGAAGAGAGATATTGGGTACCTGCTTGTAGGGTCCATGCAGCAGAGCTAGTCTCTAAATTTCATAGGGATTTCCCTCAGAAACCTGGTTCTGGAGCTCCGGAGGCCCCCTCCTCAGAGGGTGGGTAATGTCAGCTGCCGTTTACCTGTGCTCTGGTCTCGCGACATTCGTGCACGCAGGTGTACACTTGTTCTGAACCATCCCCAGTGTGTATAGCCTCTGTCTCTTGCATGTCAGTCAGTTTGTTTGCATTTTGTGTGAGTGGGTGTGGCTTGTTAGCTCTGTGTGTTGTGCTTTCTGCTTTAGTTTGAATTAGCCTGCTTAGTCCTTTAACTTTCCTCTGTTTTCTATTGGCCCTTCTCTCCTCTGCTCTGTTCTCATTGGTTATTCTTTCCTTTGTATTCTCCTATCACCCTCTCCTCTCTGCCTGTTATAGCCTGTGGTTTACCCTTGCTCGTTGTGCAATCTTGATCTAGTTTATTGGATGTACCAATTCCTGCCTGTCTTCTGTTACTTGTTTCTGTTCTTGTTTGCTGCCTGTCCTGACCTCTTGCCTGACTCCGACTCCAACTTTTCCTTACCCTCTCATACCTCTCCTCGCTGACTGACCATCTGTGTTTCGATCCTTGTCTCTGTCCCTGACTCTGACTTCACTTCTGACTTGGTATCATGCTTGTCCAGCTCTGAGCTGATTGTACCCTGTCCGCTAGTTACGTTCTAGGATTCCTTGTGTATTCTCGGTCTCAGCTCAGATACCCCGCATTCTAAGTCCAGGGGGCAATCAATCCCGGTTAGGCGCTACTAGCCTCTCGGCAAGCACGGATTTGTCTGTTGGGGAAGTGAATATTGTTAGATCAGGGTATATGAGCTGAAAGAATACACATCGATCCAGAGTGTCACAGGGGCAGGATAAAAAGTTTGGACTAGATGGACATATACCTTTATTCAACCTCCAATACTATGTAACTTGCGCCTTTCTTATGAAAGCTTAACTTGGGAAATAAATTGCTATTTTAAAAATGATTCTCTGTATACAATGATGCAAATCTTAAGCTTAAAACCTAATGTTGCTCATCTATCTTGAATTCTTGTTTTTTCAGGGTGTTTTTGCAGTGTTTTGCAATATGTTTGCCCTTTGATCCGCAATCACATTATTTACAATGTAATATGTAGGAAGTAGGCCCCACTGTGTGAGCTGTAATCCATTGTGTTCTGCTAATGCATGTGATCATCATTTTTGGTCTGTTTTTGTCAAAATCACACTTAATATTAGTTTATAGAAGCGCATAGAAAAGCGGGCACAAGCAGACACAATGAACACGACATGTGTTTTTTTTACCTATAATCCCCTGTAAAACACAAGCGCTTGTAAAAGCGGATTCAAGCAGATTGCAAAAGCAGACAGAAATGCACAACACTTTGTGTGTAGTGTGGCCTCAGCTTTAACTTTTAAAGCCAATAGTGAAAAAATACTTGCTCTCCACAGATTGTCCATTACAATAAATTTGCCATGTGCTGCTGATATCTGACTTGGTTTTACCTCTGTAACTTTACTGTAAATGTATAGCTATGGATCTACAGTATAGAAATTAAGGCAGCTATTGAACATAAAGTATCTCAAATAAAAGTATCTCAAATATCTCAAGTATCTCAAATTAACCAGATTTCATATAACATTCATTTTCAGCAACTGATGTTAACCATTGCTGATCAACACAGCTATAGTAAATTAGACACTGTCAAAACTGCCATCCATAAACCTGCTTCACTTTTATTTATCAAGGCAATATACATTGATTTTCAGCATTGAATTTTTTGGCTCATTGTTCAGCTTGTCAAGTTTGCACACTTCTAATTCTGTCTGGCTGCTACTCAGTGGATTTCCCCTGCTCTTTAATAAAATTCTAGTCTACTCAACTGTACTGACTTCAGCTATTGACTTTAAAAAGGAGTCTGTAAAAAAAATCATAAAAATGTCCACAAGAGACTTTGGAATATACAAGTATTTTAATTTTTTTATTAAATATTAAAAAATAAATTTAAAAAAATCAAATATATACAAATCTAAAAATATAACACTGTGTTTTTCATTTTTGCTAGCTTACAGGGTTATTCAATAAAAGTTCTTATCGTTTAAAACGGTGCTAATTTTTCCCCAACCAATCAGATCTTATTTAACATTTGAAAGCTAACATCTGATTGGTTGGGGCTAAAATTAGCACCATTTTAAACGATAAGAAATTTTATTGAATCTCCCTGTTAGTTTCTAGGTGTTTATGTATGAGAAAACAAAGAATGCTACTTAGGGGTTAAGCAATTCCAGCGCAGGAGACAGAATTTAACAAATGCCCTTTGCCTCTCCAGGGATTCTTCTTGTAATGGAACACATGAAGATTTAACTGCAGGGTCTTTTCTTTAAACCAAGAGGATTCCTATCTTTCTAGGGCCGTGTTCACTTTAGCTTTATATTTGAAACAGTCCTCCTGGTTTCTTTCTTTCAAGTTTCTGATATGAATCAAACATCATTGGCTTCATCTGTATTAATTGTAAACTAAGGGGAAAACATACAAACGCTTTCTAGATGTATTGGAGGGTGAAACTATGCTAACCACTGAGCCAATATATGCAATCAAAGCGAGGAGCACACTACATATAAGATATATAAGTAAAGTATTTATTAAGCAAACATACATTTTGGGGGATTTATAGTCCCCTTCCTCAGATATAACCATTTTCACTCACACCACACGTTTAAATACCCATAAACCCCACTTACAATTGGAGTGACAGTGATTGACATCAGATCAAAGTGAGACTGTAAATAGTTCCCCATAATAAGTATCTGATTGTAGGATTCTCCAATTACTCCTCACAATTTTCTGTATTTTATCACTTTATCACTGTCCACCAGTAATCTGGAGACATCATACCCTCTGGGTATTTAATTTGGTCTGAGTTTACATCATCATTGCTCACAATGCATGTCACCCATAGTAATTGAATGGAAACTATTGGCAAAGTTTCTATCAGTTGGCTTGATGTAGAGGTCTGTGACCAGTGTACACACATTAACCTTAACATTACCTATCCAAATAGTCTGTTTGGCTCTTACTGTGCATCAGTGTAAATCTTAGTGTTGGATGGACATTGTTCATTAAAAGTTGCATTTTCTTAAAGGGTATCTCCACTTATAAAATCAATACAGCCTCCAATAGCAGAGTTAATATAGATCTACAACTACCCCGAATTACAGCCTCCTCAGAGCTATGTATCAGAAGAAATCATGCTTCAGATGCCTGTACGCATTACAGGCATCCAATCCACGTCATTATAGATCATGCCTGCAAGAGAAACTCCTGACGTGCGGGCACAATTTTGCGCATCCACGGAAATATTCTTCCGTAGTCGGGAGAATTTGACATGGCTCTCTCGTCCGACAGCCAATGGGAACATTAGCATCATGTTCCCATGGCTACCAGCACTGTCAGCACTCGCTCGTGCTCGCAACAAGCACACTGGCTCAGTATGTTCTGTTAACCCCCTCTACCTTGTAGAGGGTCTGCTGTCTCTACTCGCAGTGTCACAGAGCTTTCCGGTTGACAGTCCGGATCGTTCGCACACAGCCGAAACACTCCTTCTCGAGTATGTGTGTGGCTTTTCGTTAATGCACATACGCGAGGAGAGTCTCGGCTATGTGCGAATGATCCGAACTGTGAACCGAAAAGCTCAGTGACACTGTGAGTAGGGACAGCAGACCCTCTACAAGGTAGAGGGGGGAAGTTAACAGAGGGGGGGCATCACAGAGGGGGGCTGTCACCACAGAGGGAAGGCTGTCACAGAGGGGGGCTGTCACAGAGGGGAGCTGTCACAGTGGGAGTGCTGACACTGTGGGGGCTGTCACAGAGGGGGGCTGTTCCCAGAAGGGGCTGTCACAGAGGGGGGACTGTACAGAGGAGAGCTGGTCACAGAGCAGGGGACTGTGAACGGGGGCTGTCACAGAGTGGGGGACTGTCACAGGGGGGTCTGTCACAGAGGGGGCTGTCACAAAGGGGGGGCTGTCACACAGGGGGGCTATCACAGTTGGGGTGCTGTCACTGGGGGTTGTCACAGAGGGGGGCTGTCACAGAGGGGGGGACTGTCAAAGGGGGGGCTGTCACAGGGGGGGACTGTCACAGAAGGAGGGCTGTCACAGGGGGGGGCTGTCACAGGGGGGCTGTCACAGAGGGGGGCTGTCACAGGGGGGCTGTCACAGAGCTGGGGACTGTCACAGGGGGACTGTCACAGGGGGGCTGTCACAGGGGGGGGCTGTCACAGAGGGGGGCTGTCACAGAGCGGGGCACTGTCACAGTGGGGGGCTGTCACTGAGGGGGGCTGTCACAGAGGGGGGACTGTCACAGGGGGGCTGTCACAGAGGAGGGCTTTAACAGAGCAGGGGACTGTGACAGGGGGGCTGTCACAGAGGGGCTGTCACAGAGGGGGACTGTCACAGAGCAGGGGACTGTCACAGGGGGGTCTGTCATGGGGGTCTGTCACAGAGGGGGGCTGTCACAGAGGGGGACTGTCACAGGGGGGACTGTCACAGAGGGGGGCTGTCACAGAGCGGGGGATTGTCACAGGGGGGCTGTCACAGAGGGGGGCTGTCACAGGGGGGCTGTCACAGAGGGGGGCTGTCACAGAGCGGGGGACAGTTACAGGGGAGGCTGTCACGGGGGGGACTGTCACAGGGGGGACTGTCACAGAGGGGGGGCTGTCACAGAGCAGGAGACTGTCACAGAGGGGGCTGTCAAAGAGAGGTTTGTCACAGAGGGGGGCTGTCACAGAGAGGGGCTGTCACAGAGGGGGGACTGTCACAGGGGGGCTGTCACAGAGGAGAGCTGTCACAGAGCAGGGGACTGTGACAGGGGGCTGTCACAGGGGGGCTGTCACAGAGGGGGGCTGTCAAAGAGCAGGGGACTGTCACAGGGGGGTCTGTCACAGAGGGGGGCTGTCACAAAGGGGGGACTGTCACACAGGGGGCTATCACAGTTGGGGGTGCAGTCACTGGGGGGGTTGTCACAGAGGGGGCTGTGAAAGAGAGGGCTGTAACAGGGGGGGACTGTCACAGAGGGAGGTCTGTCACAGGGGCGACTGTCACAGATGGGGGGCTGTCACAGGGGGGCTGTTACAGAGGGGGGCTGTCACAGAGCAGGGGGTTGTCACAGGGGGGACTGTCACAGAGGGGGCTGTCACAGAGCGTGGGACTGTCACAGGGGGGGCTGTCACAGAGGGGGCTGTCACAGGGGGGGCTGTCACAGAGGGGGGACTGTCACAGAGGGGGCTGTCACAGAGAGGTCTGTCACAGAGGGGGGCTGTCACAGAGAGGGGCTGTCACAGAGGGGGGCTGTCACAGGGGGGGCTGTAACAGAGGGGGGACTTTCACAGAGGGGGCTGTCACAGAGAGGTCTGTCACAGAAAGGGGCTGTCACAGAGAGGGGCTCTCACAGAGGGGGGACTGTCACAGGGGGGCTTTCACAGAGGAGGGCTTTCACAGAGTAGGGGACTGTGACAGGGGGGCTGTCACAGGGGGGCTGTCACAGAGGGGGGGCTGTCACAGAGCAGGGGGCTGTCACAGGGGGGGCTGTCACAGGGGGGGCTGTCACAGGGGGGCTGTCACAGAGGAGGGCTGTCACAGAGCAGGGGACTGTGACAGGGGGGCTGTCACAGGGGGGCTGTCACAGAGGGGGGCTGTCACTGAGCAGGGAACTGTACAGGGGGGTCTTTCACAGGGGGGTCGTCACAGAGGGGGGCTGTCACAAAGGGGGGACTGTCACACAGGGGGGCTATCACAGTTGGGGTGCTGTCACTGGGGGGTTGTACAGAGGGGGGGCTGTGAAAGAGGGGGGCTGTAACAGGGGGGACTGTCACAGAGGGAGGGCTGTCACAGGGGGGACTGTCACGATGGGGGCTGTCACGGGGGGCTTATAGAGGGGGCTGTCACAGAGGGGGGACTGTCACAGGGGGGACTGTCACAGGGGGCTGTCACAGGGGGGGACTGTCACAGAGGGGGGCTGTCACAGAGCGGGGACTGTCACAGAGGAGAGCTGTCACAGAGCAGGGGACTGTGACAGGGGGGCTGTGAACAGGGGGGCTGTCACAGGGGGGCTGTCACAGAGTGGGGGACTGTCACAGGGGGGTCTGTCACAGAGGGGCTTTCACAAAGGGGGGCTGTCACACAGGGGGCTATCACGGTTGGGGTGCTGTCACTGGGGGGTTGTCACAGAGGGGCTGTCACAGAGGGGGGACTGTCAAAGGGGGGGTCAAAGGGGGGGGGACTGTCACAGAAGGAGGGCTGTCACAGGGGGGACTGTCACAGAGGGGGGGCTGTCACAGGGGGGCTGTCACAGAGGGGGGCTGTCACAGGGGCGTGCCACAGAGCTGGGGACTGTCACAGGGGACTGTCACAGGGAGGCTGTCACAGGGGGGGGCTGTCACAGAGGGGGGCTGTCACAGAGCAGGGCACTGTCACAGGGGGGGGCTGTCACAGAGGGGGGCTGTCACAGAGAGGGGCTGTCACAGAGGGGGACTGTCACAGGGGGGACTGTCAGAGGGGGGCTGTCACAGAGCGGGGATTGTCACAGGGGGCTGTCACAGAGGGGGGCTGTCACGGGGGGGCTGCCAGAGGGGGGCTGTCACAGAGCGGGGGACAGTTACAGGGGGGGCTGTCACGGGGGGGACTGTCACAGGGGGGACTGTCACAGAGGGGGGGCTTTCACAGAGCAGGAGACTGTCACAGAGGGGGCTGTCAAAGAGAGGTTTGTCACAGAGGGGGCTGTCACAGAGAGGGGCTGTCATAGAGGGGGGACTGTACAGGGGGCTGTCACAGAGGAGAGCTGTCACAGAGCAGGGGACTGTGACAGGGGCTGTCACAGGGGGGCTGTCACAGAGGGGGGCTGTCAAAGAGCAGGGGACTGTCACAGGGGGGTCTGTCACAGAGGGGGGCTGTCACAAAGGGGGGACTGTCACACACAGGGGGGCTATCACAGTTGGGGTGCAGTCACTGGGGGGGTTGTCACAGAGGGGGGCTGTGAAAGAGAGGGGCTGTAACAGGGGGGGACTGTCACAGAGGGAGGTCTGTCACAGGGGGGACTGTCACGATGGGGGCTGTCACAGGGGGGCTGTTACAGAGGGGGGCTGTCACAGAGCAGGGGGTTGTCACAGGGGGGACTTTCACAGAGGGGGCTGTCACAGAGCGGGGGACTGTCACAGGGGGGCTGTCACAGAGGGGGCTGTACAGGGGGGGCTGTCACAGAGGGGTGACTGTCACAGAGGGGGCTGTCACAGAGAGGTCTGTCACAGAGGGGGCGGCTGTCACGAGAGGGGCTGTCACAGAGGGGGGGCTGTCACAGGGGGGGACTGTCACAGAGGGGGCTGTCACAGAGAGGTCTGTCACAGAAAGGGGCTGTCACAGAGAGGGGCTGTCACAGAGGGGGACTACTGTACAGGGGGCTGTCACAGAGGAGGGCTTTCACAGAGTAGGGGATGTGACAGGGGGGCTGTCACAGGGGGGCTGTCACAGAGGGGGGCTGTCACAGAGCAGGGGGCTGTCACAGGGGGGGCTGTCACAGAGGGGGGGCTGTCACAGAGGAGGGCTGTCACAGAGCAGGGGACTGTGACAGGGGGGCTGTCACAGGGGGGCTGTCACAGAGGGGGGCTGTCACTGAGCAGGGGACTGTCACAGGGGGGTCTTTCACAGGGGGGTCTGTCACAGAGGGGGGCTGTCACAAAGGGGGGACTGTCACACAGGGGGGCTATCACAGTTGGGGTGCTGTCACTGGGGGGTTGTCACAGAGGGGGGCTGTGAAAGAGGGGGCTGTAACAGGGGGGACTGTCACAGAGGGAGGGCTGTCACAGGGGGGACTGTCACAGATGGGGGGCTGTCACAGGGGGGCTGTTATAGAGGGGGGCTGTCACAGAGCGGGGGACTGTCACAGGGGGACTGTCACAGGGGGCTGTCACAGGGGGGGAATGTCAACAGAGGGGGCTGTCACAGGCGGGGACTGTCACAGAGGAGAGCTGTCACAGAGCAGGGGACTGTGACAGGGGGGCTGTCACAGGGGGGCTGTCACAGAGTGGGGGACTGTCACAGGGGGGTCTGTCACGGGGCTTCACAAGGGGGGCTGTCACACAGGGGGGCTATCACAGTTGGGGTGCTGTCACTGGGGGGTTGTCACAGAGGGGGCTGTCACAGAGGGGGGGACTGTCAAAGGGGGGGACTGTCACAGAAGGAGGGCTGTCACAGGGGGGACTGTCACAGAGGGGGGGCTGTCAAGGGGGGCTGTCACAGAGGGGGGCTGTCACAGGGGGGCTGTCACAGAGCTGGGGACTGTCACAGGGGGACTGTCACAGGGGGGCTGTCACAGGGGGGGGCTGTCACAGAGGGGGGCTGTCACAGAGCAGGGCACTGTCACAGGGGGGGGCTGTCACAGAGGGGGGCGTCACAGAGAGGGGCTGTCACAGAGGGGGGACTGTCAAAGGGGGGCTGTCACAGAGGAGGGCTGTCACAGAGCAGGGGACTGTGACAGGGGGGCTTTCACAGAGGGGCTGTCACAGAGGGGGCTGTCAGAGAGCAGGGGACTGTCACAGGGGGTCTGTCACAGGGGGGGCTGTCACAGAGGGGGGCTGTCACAGAGGGGGACTGTCACAGGGGGGACTGTCACAGAGCGGGGGATTGTCACAGGGGGGGCTGTCACAGAGGGGGGCTGTCACGGGGGGGCTGTCACAGAGGGGGGCTGTCACAGAGCGGGGGACAGTTACAGGGGGGCTGTCACAGGGGGGACTGTCACAGAGGGGGGCTGTCACAGAGCGGGGGACTGTCACAGAGGGGGCTGTCACAGAGAGGTCTGTCACAGAGGGGGCTGTCACAGAGAGGGGCTGTCACAGAGGGGGGACTGTCACAGGGGGGTTGTCTCAGAGGAGGGCTGTCACAGAGCAGAGGACTGTGACAGGTGGGCTGTCACAGGGGGTGCTGTCAAAGAGCGGGGGACTATCACAGGGGGGTCTGTCACAGGGGGGGTCTGTCACAGAGGGGGGCTGTCACAAAGGGGGGACTGTCACACAGGGGGGCTATCACAGTTGGGGTGCTGTCACTGGGGGGGTTGTCACAGAGGGGGGCTGTGAAAGAGAGGGGCTGTAACAGGGGGGGACTGTCACAGAGGGAGGGCTGTCACAGGGGGGACTGTCACAGATGGGGGCTGTCACAGGGGGGCTGTTACAGAGGGGGGCTGTCACAGAGCGGGGGACTGTCACAGGGGGGACTGTCACAGGGGGTTGTCACAGGGGGGGCTGTCACAGAGGGGGGACTGTCACAGAGGGGGCTGTCACAGAGAGGTCTGTCACAGACAGGGGCTGTCACAGAGAGGGGCTGACACAGAGTGGGGACTGTCACAGGGGGGCTGTCACAGAGGAGTACTGTCACAGAGCAGGGGACTGTGACAGGGGGGCTGTCACAGGGGGGCTGTCACAGAGGGGGGCTGTCACGAGCAGGGGACTGTCACAGGGGGGTCTGTCACAGGGGGTCTGTCACAGAGGGGGGCTGTCACAAAGGGGGGACTGTCACACAGGGGGGCTATCACAGTTGGGTGCTGTCACTGGGGGGTTGTCACAGAGGGGGGCTGTGAAAGAGGGGGCTGTAACGGGGGGGACTGTCACAGAGGGAGGGCTGTAACAGGGGGGACTGTCACAGAGCGGGGGACTGTTACAGGGGGGACTGTCACAGGGGGCTGTCACAGGGGGGGACTGTCACCGAGGGGGGCTGTCACAGAGCGGGGGACTGTCACAGGGGGGCTTTCAAAGAGGGGGGCTGTCACAGGGGGGGCTGTCACAGAGGGGGGCTGTCACAGAGGGGGGCTGTCACAGAGCGGGGGGACGTCACAGGGGGGCTGTAACAGGGGGGACTGTCACAGAGGGGGCTATCACAGGGAGGTCTGTCACAGAGGGGGGTCTGTCACAGCAGGGGACTGTCACAGGGGGGGCTGTCACAGGGGGCTGTCAAAGAGGGGGGCTGTCACAGAGTGGGGCTATCACAGAGCAGGATACTGTCACAGGGGGGGCTGTCACAGATGGGGAGACTGTTACAGACCCCACACACACACACACCATTTGGTTCCTATAAATTCCATTACATTTGCAGTTGCTAAAAAAAAAGGCAAGTTCTTCCAGCCTTCTTACATAAAGCTGTGTGGTTGAACCTTTTAAATTCCCCCCTCTGTCTCTCCCTGCACTATCAGCTGTGATTCCTGTGAATAGATTATAGAGACAGGGAGAAAAGGCTTTGTTTACATCAGGTATCACAGGGGTCAAGTGGGTGTGGCAGAAATTATGAATATGCATGTGATGATGCACATTGACTGACAGCCCACCCAGCACAGTAGCAGACACACCCCCAGGAGCTATACACAGCTTCCAGAGGCTGCTGCAAAGGAACAGAGGGGATTTTTGAGGAAAAAAAGGTAGGAGGGGGGTTGGGGGAAGGTGAACGTTCATATTTTTAAAAAAAACATTTTTCCATCAGTGGAGATACCCTTTAAGGGATGGCAAATCTTCCCAAATGAAGAAAATGACCTCCACATATTGGATATAACCTCTCATTCTTTCTTTAAGGACCTTTTTGTTCAAAACATACTTCTTTTCTAAACTGGCTACTATGCTGTCTCTTTCTCTATTTAATCTATGACAAATGTATCTGATATATTGTTCTTTGCCTGTGTACAGTATTTCTATCTACAATCTTATTTTACAGCATGTACTGTATGAATATTCCTACTTATATAGTATATGTAACTAGTAGTACAGGTAGGTGGAAGTTTTTTTTAACACACATTTCCACAGACAGACTGAATTTGGATGTGTTGATATAGACCTGGGTACATTTTCCTATTGTGTGTTTAACAGGTAAAGTAATATTCTGAACAAGAAGAAAATGGCAATATAGTGCTGCAAACCTACTGAAATGGGAAACTTGTTAAAGAATACTCATTTATCTATGCTACAACATCTTCTACATAGCTAGAAATGAATTCTTACATGAGTATAATCATAAGTAATCAAATATTTATATCAGACGTTTGTTTTTTTCCCCTTTGCTTCGTTTGATTTGAAATATCTTTGATGAGGAAATATTCAAAGTCTTTAAGCAAAATCTGAATTTTGAAGCCTTTGAACAGAAGAATTTTAAGGAGAAATACATTATCTTGTTGTTAAAATTAACTAGTTCCATTCTAAACCTGTGTTGACTTGCATACAGTTAGTGTCATTAACTACAGTTGTATGTATTTATTTTCTTGTATAGCATATACACTATAAGGGTCACTATCACGAACCCACCGGGCCGCGACGCCCATCCACCTATCAGCTACCGGAAAACGCACAGGCGGATGAAAGAGAATGGACCCAGTGGGGTTATTGAACAAACTATATACCTCACAATTAATATTACTTAATAGTCCAAACGAATGAGGAGGCGTGCATGCAGAAAGATACTGCTAAGACAAGATTTATTGCGACATGTTTCGGATCAATCACGATCCTTTCTCAAGCAAATTACAAACGTGTAACATCCTGTTTAAATACACCAATAAGCTCCACCCCCAATCAAGTGTCCCATGTGTTCAAATTGTGTTGCACAAACAGTCCATATTTCTTCTTACCTATTGCAAACATAGAATTACAAAGCATAATTTTCAAACATCAGATTCCAAAACATAATTTCCATCAGTTAACTGTGTCCGTTAAAAATTACATATCATATTCAATTACATAGTATGTTTTAAAACAACGGTCATTAAAACTAATGTAATAATTTAATTAAATATAAAGTGACATGTGCATAAATATACCATACACAAAACCCATCTGTGATATATGTACAATATGATCTGTGTTTAAATAACTATATATTAAAATCTATCATGCCTACTATATCAATTATTAAAAGACATTTTACTGTCTAAGAACAAATTCATTTTAAAATACCAATAAATGTACCTATCTTGGAGTGTAGTGAATCAAAAGTATGACCTATAGGAACAAAGGGCATATCTTAGTATAGGAAAGGTTTAATTGACCATGTGTCATTTAGACCTATTGGATGTAAACTTTGCATCTTTTTTATCCATTTCATTTCCGCTTGCATTAATAATTTTTTCACATCCCCTCCTCTTATCGGTCTATTGACTTTCTCTAGGACACACCATCTTAACTGTGCTCCCGTATGTCCTTTTTCTTTAAAGTGTCTTGAGACAGAAGTGTCAGATTGAGTGTCCGGGGCAAAGTTTCTAATGTCTCTTTTATGTTCTTGGATTCTAACTTTAACCTGTCTCTGTGTTTGGCCAATGTATACCATTTCACACGGGCATTTGATCATGTATATAACCTCTTTGGTCTCGCATGTGGAATGGTTTTTTAATGAAATATCAAATCCCTTGGTAGGATGACTTATTTTTTCTCCTTTTATCACTGCACTACAACAATTGCAATTCAAACAAGGGAATGTGCCTTTCCTTTTAGTGCCCAATTTATTTGTTGTTATTGTTATGTCTGAAGGACACAATTTATCCTTAATATTGGAACCTCTTGTAGCAAAATCTTGGCTGTTCCTTAAAGATCTTGCCATATTCCATGTCAGCTTGTAATATGGACCAATGTTTTCTAATGATATGTTCAATTCTTTTACTACGTGACCCATATTTGGAAACAAATGTCACCCTTTCTTTTTCTGTAGTGCGAGTTGCTGATTTCAATAATGTTTCTCTACTCAATTTATTTACCTCTTCCTTTGCTTGGTCTATTGTTTCTCTCCGGTATCCCCGTTCCAGGAACTTTTTACTCAGCTTATCAGCCGCTGTTTTGTATTGTTCACTTCTGGAAGTGATTCTTTTAGCTCTCATGAGCTGTCCTTTGGGGATACCGTGAAACACTCTGGGGTTGTGGAAACTTGTGGCATGTAACAGGTTATTCCGATCTGTCGGTTTTTGATACAAATCAGTATTTATGCCCTCTTGTCCAATTTCCACAACTACATCCAGAAAAGGGTGGCTAACTCCTGACACTGTGTATGTAAATTTTATGGTAGGATGCATTCCATTTGCTTTATCCATTATTTCATACAGTATGTCTAGAGGACCTTCCCAAATTACCAGAATATCATCTACATAATGATAATATGCTTTGATATATTCTTTGTATACATACAAAGAAATATATCAAAGCATATTATCGTTATGTAGATGATATTCTGGTAATTTGGGAAGGTCCTCTAGACCTTCTAAAACAATACTTCTCTATAGTAGCGTAACTTCAAATACACAGGTTCGTTTTGGGAATGTACTCAGAATAGGACAATAAGCCTATAAATGATTTTAGATCATTTATTAAAAGTTGACAAAAATAGTGCATAAAAAAATATAAAGAAAAACTAAAGTAATTCACTGAACATAAAAATGGTAACGCTCAGTTGAGGGTAAGAAATGGATAAAAGAATGAATACTTAAAGATAATTGGCGTCCAAAAAGTCCATGAGCTGAGTCCAGAACTTGTTAATCCAGATATGGGAAAAGTCCAAATAATATTTCCTGATGTAAGCCTATATGGTCCGTCCAGTTGGCTAGATGTTATTGAAGATCTTACAATGAACTCCTGAGCTGAGACCATGCTCCCAATTTATCCCTTTTCTTGAAACTGGGAGGGGTCTGGTCTGCAGAGGGGTGGGTTTTTGGTTCTGCCCCCGAAGGTTGGTTCCTATTTTTGGAGGGAATTTTAAATCTACAATTCCCCTCTAGTCCACAATCCTTGTACTGTACATGTCACATTCAAAATAATAGCTTGATTGTCCGTAACTAATTTTACACAACAGAATGAGACCAAATATGACATATCTTAGAGATCGTAGGCCTAAGAAGGATAATATCCCCAGTTTGGTTCAGGCTATCATATTATCTCAGGTATCTATAAATGCAGAATTAATTCCCATATAAACTGAGGGTATTTACAAATAGCTCAATTCTCAACTAGCAGCCCCCATGCTGTGCTCCAGCCAGGATGTCTGGCTTTTGGCTATCTTTTTGGCTATGGCCTCTTTGAAGACCAGACCCCATGCTATGATAAACAAACAACAAGTGGAGCTAGCTATGGGAAAGAAGGCCTTCTATAAATTTGTCAGGCCGGGATATTTAACCCTGTGATTACCCATGACAGTGAAACAATGTGGGAGCTGCCATACTGCCTGACCATACCAATAAGGTGAAATAATTTGAAAATTAGGAGTGCAATTTCAGTCATTGTCTATGGGGTTTTACATTGCACTCCTGTTTGTCACAGTCACTATACTGACTCTTAATAATTTTACATTATCTGAAACTACAATTTGAGAGAAGTAAAATGGCTGTTCTCACATAAGTATCTGTGCTTGCTTTGTCATTAAATTATTAATGTTCAGTGAGTGCTCCTAATTGCCCCCACCCTCCCTTACACACTGCCCCCTCCCCAGCCCTATCAGGGCCCTTGCGGCACTAAGAAGTGCCCTTGTGGCCCTGATAAGGGCCCTTTGGGGCTTAAGGGGTCCTGCAGCTCGAACCAGGACCCCCCTCCCCGGTGCTTGTAAGGGCCCTTGTGCCCTTTTTGTGGGTCCGAACCGGGACCCCCGGTAGCTCTTAAAAGAGCCCAGATTTTTCAGAAAATCTGATTGGTTAATGTAAACCATGTAAACTAAGCATTGAAAAATTGACCAATCAGAAACGGATTAGGGTCTTCTGCAAACCTATATAAAGAGGTGCAAACCTCCGCGGAGCTCAGAAGTCATCACAGTGGATGTCAGAAGAAAGAATGGCAGAAAGAAGAAGCGGCTAGCAACATCGGCTCTGCTGAGGCCTGCAGTGAGCCTGCCTGGCACCAGAGGTGCCTCTGGCTGCCGCAGGGGTACTTCTCGGGGTCGGTGGCCTCAGCGGAGCTGAGGTCACCGGAGGGAAGACAGAAGACGCCGGGGGTCCCGGTTCGAGCTGCAGGACCCCTTAAGTACCAAAGGGCCCTTGTCAGGGCCGCAAGGGCCCTTCCAAGGGCCGCAAAGGCACTTATAAGTGCCAGGGAGTGGGGTCCCGGTTCAAGCTGGGGGACCCCTTAAGTCCCAAAGGGCCCTTGTTAGGGCCACAAGGGCACTTATAAGTGCCGTGGGAGGGGGGTACCGAGCTGTGGGACCCCTCAAGCCCAAAGGGCCCTTGTCAGGGCTACAAAGGTCCTTGTAAGGAGCTCCTTGTTTTGAGCTGCGGGTCCCCCGAACGTCCGGCCACGGGATTGTCAGCCATTCGGCAATCCACGAGTGCCCATTTTCGGGAATCTCCAGACATTCGGGGATTTACAGAAGCGGCCGTTCAAGGCCTGCTAAATGTTTGATAGTCGAAAATAGTCCTGCAAGTCCAGAAAATTTAACTACTTTGAACCCGAACTAGTTCGAAATGTTCGAGTTCGTCCGAACTCCTAATGTTCAGCTCAAACTCGGGTTCGAGTTCGAGTTCTAGTCCATCCCTAATCTTTTCTAAGTCTCAGGAATAGCTGCAAAATAATTGCTTATCATGTATGCTGTGATAGCAGTTTCTTTTGCAATGAAGGCATTTGCTGCCACATTCTGCAGCACAGGAGGATTAAGCAATGTGTCATTGGAAGCTTTGGGCCATATTTATAAAGCCGCTGTATCGTTTTTTTTAACAATACCGCGGCATTAACCATCAGTATCGTAAATTTCCGATTGTTAAACCGATCAGAGATTAACAATCGGTTTAACGATACCGATCATAAATTTACGATACCGATCATAAATTTACGATACCGGTTGTAAATCTACGATAACGAAATCGTAGATTTACGATCCCCATAGAATACCATTACGGCAGTTTACTACCACCTGGTATTTTACTATCGAACGTTCATTAATTAACGAACGTTCGGTCATAAATGTACGATTGCGATCGTACATTTATGATCGCGATTGTAAATTAACTAACTCGCGGTATTGCTAAAAAACTATACAACGGGTTTATAGATATGGCCCTTTGTGATTCTAATGGTTATTTGGTTTTGCTATATGAATCTACAAATAATTTTGACCGTATGAAAATGTCCTCCAAATTTAAGTGAAAAACGTGTTACATAATTTTATTGACCCCTTCTTCACACAACACAGTATGTGCAGTTTCGGGCAAAGCTGTGCCCTTTCTCGAGCTTTAAAAAAGTGTTCACTTTTTTATAGGCTGTATCCCCTACCTTAAGGTAGTGTTCAAATAGTGACAAATGCTTATACATAGTAAAATAAATAATCCCCATTTAAATAATCAACATATAAAACAGTCAAATTGCAAGGAGGAATAAAGTGCTATATATCCTGTGAAATAAACTGCTTTATAGCTTGTGAAATAAAGTGCTGATTGTCCATATTAATAATAAAAAGTCTCTCCATCAATTGCCTTAAAAATTAAAAACAATGGTTAACGATGACCATAAACATTACCATGTATAATATATATTCATTAAAAATATGTCATACAGTATAAAATAAATAGTCACTATTACAATATTAGAATACAAAAAAACATACAAGGGGGACTTACAATCTAATTAATTGATAATTAATTATTGGCAGGTTTATCTTTTTTTTTTAAGCCTTAGAGGGAAATATTTACTACCAAATAATAGTTACTTTATACAGTATATGTATGAAAGGCTAACAAATTTGTTGTTTGTCATTGTTTGGGGCCTTTTGTGTAGGAGAATATAACAAGAGACCTTTTTGTAATCTAGCCATAATTATATACAGCTTTTTCAATGGCAACGCAGGTCTAAACAATAGAAATTTTAAAGGTGGTGGTAACTGTTATGACTTCAATATAAATATTGATGACTTTATAATTATTATGTATACTGTATTGTGTCATGTTATTTTTCTTTACTTTTATGATGCTTTTACAAATGCATGATAGTATATGTATTGGCAATAGGGACGGCTTGCTTATAAGTTAACTTAGCAACTTAAAGTAGCCCCAGAGACATATGTGAAGTCTCACGATATTTATTGACTCTTGTGATACCGAATGCATGGCTACGACGTACGTATATAAATTTCCATCTCCAGAGTGACATCACTATGACCATTTGGGAGGGGCTTCAGTTTTTTAAAAAGGGCTGGTGGTCATTAATCAACTCATGCTGAGGAAGATCTAGTAAAGTGTGTTAGGAGTAAAACGCATTCATGAGGGTCTCTTGCTGTCTTATCATCCTGACCAGCCTTGGTATTTATATGACTTACACTATGATACTGTGCTGTATTTGTTGACTTATCCTTAATTAGTAGAAGTACTATACTGACTTTAGATTAACATAACCAATATTGTGTGCTGATGTGTGTTATGGCAGTTGGTAATAATATGGTCATAGCAATGTGTGATTGTTTTTAAATGTTTTTAACTTTGTCTTTATTAGTAGATGAATAAAGGACAGTTTGTGTTTTGATAGTAAGTGTAAGTGCACTGTTTTCTTAATTTCCCCCAAGTTATGAAAACATGGCGTTCTATAAATCGCTAATAACACAGTGGGTTTACCTGTTGACATTCTTGCTACATTTCTTGGCTGGATCATGGTTTGCAATTGACATAACATTTTCCAAACACCAAGGGAAAACTGGAAGTAACAAAGTCAGTGTATGGCAAGCCTAAGACAGATCAGGTGATTTTGTAATGAAATCTTAAGGGAGATGGGATTCATACACATGCAAGTTGCTTATATGCACACAGATGGCATGATTAGTGATGTAACCCTTTAACTGAGCTCTGCTAACAAGAAGGGCTCTGTGGCACCACCTGTGGGGTAACTGAAGAGCTGATCCTCCGCTTGTTCTGAGAGTGCAGGAAAAATTGTATTATAAGCGTCAGTACTTCCACTCAATCAGGTCTTGTTTATAACAAGTGCAGAATAAACATTGCAATAGTATAAACAAGTTAACAATAGCACAGTAACTGGCTATACTGGCAAACCTCGCAAATCTCCAAATGTCAAGTTATGTAACTTCACACAATGTGCAGCTCCTTTTTATCCCTGGATGTACAAGTAGGTTTTACTGTAATACAGCAGGGCTGACTCAGGGTCTTCTATGTATGTCCAAATATACAGTAGAATAACCCCAAACTAAGTTCTTCACGGTCTGGGAGGTGATTACCCAACAACCCCTTAAAGGGAGCATGGTTATGATATCATTATTCTGGGCTGAACTCATTTACTAGCTCTGTATAAAATATTTAGACACTGCATGGTACAGATACATACAGAAAACTGCTAAGCAAGATTCATAAAGATAACATGTCCCTACAGTGATTATTAGCAGAACTCAGGGTGAAGATTGTTTGGATATTTAGGGGGATATTTATAAAGCAGCAATATTGAAACCTAGAAGGTATTTTCAACAGCGATAGATTTTCACAAATGATAAAGCTGCAAAATGGTCAACAAAATCTTCACCACACACTGCTAAGACATTTTTTAATTAGATAAACTTTGTTTAAAAAAAAACGTAATATTCCTACTATAAATCTATGCAAATGTTGGCAAAAAATGTGACTTCATGGTATTAATTGTTTCTTGAGGGCTTTTTTTATCTTGGAAATATTTTCTTTTACTTACTGGAAGGTGGCATTACATTACTAGGAGGAGTTTGCATATGTTTGCCGAAAATTCCACTAACAGTATTAGACTCTTTTAGGGCTATGTACAGAGAGCATCTATCGCAAAATTGTGTCTTAAAGTTGCGTTAATGTCTTAACGGGGATTTATCAACACTTAATGTGACTTTTAGACGAAAATTCCAATGTGTGCGTTATTCTCGTTTGTGCGTCTAGACAACTCAAGTAATGTACCAAATTTTAACACCATTAATGCGTGACTATAACGTGATATTTTAGAGCATTTGCAACGCCACCACAATGATGTTCTTAATCAGACGTTAAATGAAAAAGTCCTATGTAGAGAGAGGCAGTATATGTGCGCATTGCTATCATGTAATTTCACCCTTACGATTGGCCCATTTTGTAATGTGTAATTGGTTGACGCAGACCAATCACAAATGTATGTGTGTAGCAAGCAAGCTTTTCTTGATGTTACTTTATATATGCAATGCAAATAATTGTCGCATCCTATCATTTAAAATTAACTTGTTTGGAGACCACAGGTCCTCTTTAAGATAACAAAGTCCGGATATAAGTTCTGGTTTTGGGGGCGTGGCTTAGCTCCCAGTGCAGATGGCAGCTCACTGATAGGGATGGCCGGTTCGCGGATCCGAACCCGGATCTGCCGCGGATTTATCCCGTTCGCGAACGGTGGATTTTTCCGGATTTTCCGCCTTCCGAACTTCCGATTCACGGATTTTTTGTATTTTCTAAAATTTTCGAAATTATGAGTTTCACGTATTTTCGAAAATTTTCGAAAATACGAGAAAATACGTATTTTCGAAAATTTTAAAAATTACAAGGATTACTCGTATTTTCGAAAATACATATTTTACAAAAATTTTGGAAAATACTAGCTTTCTCGTGTTTTCGAAATTTTTCGAAAATACGCGAAAACCCGTAATTTCGAAAATATGTGTATACCATTGTAATTTCGAGGGTATTTTTCATTTTAATGGGTCCGCTCACGGATTTTTGAATTTTCGAATTTTTTCTAAAATTCGCGGATCCTCGAGCGGACCGGATTTTGCGAAGTTTGGACATCTCTACACTGAGGGAGGGAAGCCAATGGGGTATGGGAAAAGCCTAAATAATTATGTTTGTAGTCAATATCATTTGTAAAGATAAAACACAGAGATTTGTTTAGTTTAACTTTTTTAGTAAACGTAAGACTTGTTTCTTCGTGCTTACATATATATATATATAATAATAAAAATAATAATAATAATAAAATAATAAAAAAAATATATAAACAATAATAATAACAAAAACATGGTGCCAAAAAAAAAGCAACTATTTATTTTTTAAAATACGCAAAATGTCTTTGTGCATGCGCTTCTGCCTGCTCTCCATGTTCCTCAAACACCTTTCCATATTTTCCAGCCGGCGCTGGCGTGCTGGTCCCTGCTGGCATGCTGGTGCTGGCGGTGGTGGTGAAGGGGAAGGGGAAACAGGAGGCTGCACCTGTGACCTTGGTGGGGGTGCTGGTGGAGGTGATCCTCCCTCCTCTGCATCACTGGCAGAAATAGATTCCTCATCTGCAAATTTATATATTAAAAAAGTAAATTTTAATTATAAATAATAAAAAATAATAATAATAAAAAATAATGTAAAAATTGTGAATATTTTTCGTGTGTACTAACATTTCGGCTGAGGCCACACTGCAACGCACAAGAATCGTGGACAAAATCGCGAGCGTAATCGCACACGATTGTGTGCGCTTTTCTTGTGCGTTCACGTTTTGCTTTTGCGTTTTCGCCTTTTGGCGTTATGGAAACGCTGCGTTAACGCACCAAAAATGGTGAACGCATGCGTTACCAAAACACGAACGGACGCGCAATCGCATCGGAAATCACGGGAAATCTCGTTCCCGCAATTTCCATTTTAGCGAAAATCGCGAGCGCGAAACGCGTGCGCAAGCGCGCAAAAAACGCGCTAGTGTGGCCTAGCCCTTACTGACATTAACTAACAGTTACATTTACTAATACTAACTAACATTAAGGGCTAAGCCACACTAGCGCGTTTTTCACGCTTTTGCGCACGTGTTTCGCATTCACGTTTGCGTCTGCGATTTTTGCTAAAATGGAAACCGCGGGAATTTTCACCATTTCTGGTGCGTTAACGCATGCGTTTCCATAACGCAAAAAGGCAAAAACGCATGCGCAAAATGCAAACGCAAAACGCACAAGAATCGCGCACACAATCGAGTGCGATAACGCTCGCGATTTGGTGCGCAATTCCTGTGCGTTGCAGTGTGGCCTCACCCTTACTAACATTAAAAATTATACTTTGAGTCGTTTATGAAAAAAGAGCTTTCAAAATCTGTATTATAATTAAATATTATAAATATTTTTCGTGTGTACTTGTCCTTTAACATCTACTAACATTAACTGTTACATTAAAATTTGCTAACACTAACATATGCACTTTGAGTCCTTTAGGAGAAAAGCACTAAAGGCCCCGCAATCGTTTGAAAAGAAAAGTGCAGTAACTTCATATAGCGGTGATACTTAGACTGAGCTTGTCAGAAAGATCTGCCCCAGAACCGCCTGATTAGTGGTGCAAAAGGTGGTGTTTTATACAACTTAATCACAGATAACATTTAATATATAAATGTGATACTTGCCTTGGACATTCTGCTGGATGTCCTGGATGTAGTTCCGTCTCTGCCGTTTGAGGTCTGACCACCTCCTTTTGGAGCTGAGAGGTGGTCAGATCAATGCGAAACAGCGTCCGCAGTTTCGCCTGCAGGTGGCGCATAATGCGCCATTTGCGCTCCTTAATGTTGGGGGTGCCGATTGGCATCCCGTCATAACCCAGCCGGGTGAGATATTCCACCATCAGACGCTGCCATTGCATGGTGGCCATGCTTTCTGGTGGGGAAATAATGGTGGAATGACTACACCCACTTTCCAGGCTCGATTTTAGATCCTGGATTGCATATAGAAGTCAATGGGAAGAAGGGATTATAATCGAATGTCGAAATCAAATCTGCGAGTACAATGTACATGATATCTAGCCGCAAACATCGAATCCGCGAGTAAAGTCTCCATTAAAACCTATACGCGAGCATCGAATCCGCGAATAAAATGTACATGGTATCTAGGCGCGAACGCGAATCCGCGAGTAAAGGGTCCATTGAAACCTATACGCGAGCATCGAATCCGCGTGTAAAATGTACATGGTATCTAGGCGCGAATGCGAATCCGCGAGTAAAGCCTCCATTACAGCCTATACACGAGCATCGAATCCGCGAGTAAAATGTCCATGTTACCTCGAACGTTCAAAAGCGAGAGCTCGAAAGTAGCGCGCGTGAGAGTAAAATCGATTTTACGAAAGTCATGGATATTGGAACATGCTCCTCAGACCATTTCCCAGGTCCCTTGGCGATTTACATTAAGTTACCATTAATATTTTGGTTGTATTTGACTCAAACTTTTCAAACAATTTGCCTCCCATATACTTTAATGGGTCCGTTTTCGAACTTTCCCAATAGTTCGAAAGTTCGAAAACGGACCGAACTTTCAATAGTTCGAGCATCTCTAATCACCAGGACAAGATGGCTTCATCAAAGAGTATTACATAACATACAACCAAATACTAAACCCAAACCTACACAAAATGTACAATGAAACAATTAGATCAGGCAAATTCCCAGAAGAAATTATTCAATCCTTACTAATACCAATTCAAAAACCAGGAAAAGACCCATCAATAATTACAAATTACAGACCAATATTATTAATCAATTCAGACATAAAAATATACTCAAAAAATTTAGCTAACAGGCTATCACTACTCCTACCAGACCTGATAGACCCAGATCAAGTAGGTTTCATACCACAACGCCAACCATATGATGCCACAAGAAGAACAATAAACCTTATAAACTGGGTGGAAAATAACAATATACCCTCAATATTCCTTACATTAGACGCCGAAAAGGCATTTGATAGAGTCAATTGGACATACATGGAGAAAACTCTAAAAAAATTTGGAATAAAAGAACAATTCCTGAAAGCTATATTATCACTTTACTCAAAACCCTCAACTATAGTATATATATCAAACATACTATCAAAACCCTTCCAAATAACAAATGGAACAAGACAGGGATGCCCATTATCACCCTTAATTTTTGCACTAATAATAGAACCACTGGCCCAATTAATTAGAGAAAACAAAGATATAAAAGGAATAAAAATTAGTAATCAGGAATACAAACTAAATCTCTTTGCAGATAATATTATACTAACTATAACAAACCCAATCAAATCACTGATAATATTAAAAAAAATTATGGAAAATTTTACTAAACTCTCATACTACAAAATCAACGAACAAAAATCCATACTACTAGACCACAACATCTCATTAACGCTAAAATTACTACTAAAAGCAAGATATCCATACACATGGGCATACACATCAATAACATACTTAAGTATAAAAAAAACGAAACCCACCTCATTACTGTATCAAAACAACTTCCTAGGAATATTAAATACAATTAAAAAAGAGCTAAACAAATGGTCCAACAACTTCTTAACTTGGTATGCAAGAATATTGATTATAAAAATGAATATCCTACCTAGGATACTATACCTAATGAGAACAATAATAACTGACATACCCAACCAATTCTTTAAACAACTACAATCTATTATAAATAGATTTGTATGGAACAATAAAAGAACTAGAATAGCAAACGAAACACTAATGAAACCCAAAGCAAAAGGAGGACTGGCCCTTCCTAACTTTAAAAAATACCACATGGCATCAATACTGGAACAAACAAAATCTTGGTGGACAAACGACCATAACAAAAAATGGACAACAATAGAATTAAATATCATACAAAAACAAAATCCAGAAATCACAACTACTAGAAGCAATACTCTTAAAACCACTAAAACAATCAATCCAAAATATTATCATACAACAAACAATCAAAACATGGAACACAACAACAAAAAAAGACAATTGGATAAAATCCATAATAAAATATATAGATATAATAAGCTTAGAACTAGTCACCCCAGACTTAAAACTCCAAAACTGGAAAAACAGGGGAATACTCAACTTAGATTACCTATTTAAGAACAAAATACCAATACTATATAATGAGCTCAGAAGAGAACACCATCTACCCAAAACAGAATTCTATAAATATCTACAAATACACAGCTTCATAAACAAAAACAAAACATACCAAACAATAACTCCTTTAACAATAGGCGAATATTTTACAAAAACAACTTACACAAAAAAAGGAATATCAAACTTTTATAAAATACTAACAGAATCACAAGACCATAAAACATTTAACTTCATATCAAAATGGCACCTTTTTGAAACCTACAAATCTCAATAGAAGAAAACCAATGGGAAGCAGCATATATAACTCCATTTAAACTATCCAAATGCACAACCCACTGGGAAACCAACAGAAAAATACTATACCGAATGCACATAACACCATACCTCAAAGCATTATAGTATCAAGAAACATCCCCAGAATGCTGGAGACTATGCAAAAACAGAGGAACACTCTTCCACATATGGTGGAACTGCCCCAAAATAAAAAAAACATGGAACAAAATTCAAAATATGATTTCAAACATATTCAAAATAAACTTTACGCTAACACTCCAACTGGCATTACTTAATATAGGAATAACAGAACTACCACATAACCAAAAAACAATAATATTTCTTATACTCACTGCAGTAAAATCACTAATAGTCCAAAAATGGAAAACATCCAAAGTACCTACAGTAAAAGAAACACAAATTATACTATCTAAAAACATGCATTACGAAAAAATGTTTTACATCTCACAAAACAACTTTGAAGGATTCTATAAAAAATGGGAATGGTGGTATACGGATCCTCTATCAATGACTTAGTAAACAACCAAATCCAAAAAATAAGAAGACATTGCTAAAAGAAAAAGAAAGAAGAAAAGAAAAACAAGAAGAAGCAAAATATACCCAATGTTTGAAACAGCTCAATAATTGTTGAGAAACAATTCTGCTTCCCTCCCCCAACACACACAATGCATAACCCTTTTGTCCCCCATTCCCTACCCACATACCCCCCCTCCCCATTAATGTATTAAGATTGATAGATACGAAATGTATAGGAATGTACAATTATACATGTATGTATGTATTTATTTACTTGAAACTAAAAACAAATAAACATTAATGTTAAAAAAAAAAAGTTCTGGTTTCGGTTTTCAACTTTGCCACATTTTTTAACTCTTTTAAAATGTTGTTACTGACAAATTTTGCTATGAAGAAAATTAGCGTGGCCGAAATTTGCTGTTTTATCTATACAGTTTTAAATTTTGTTTCACTGTCTGGCAATTAAAAAAGGAACTTTATAAATGTGGCCCTTAGTCACTCCTTTGTGTTTTAGGTGATGAAAATATGAGTTATATGATCTACTTAATTCTTAACCAGTTCCAATTTTTCTGGAATGGGAGCAGAGGCATAAAGTGGTATGACCTACAGTATTATTAGCTACAGTATGGTCACTCTGCTGAGACTGGGTCCATTTTATCTAAAGTAGATTCAGCCCACAACCTACAAAATAAAATATACTTGCAAAAATTGAGACAGATGATTAATAGAATGATTCCTAAGTTCATGCCTCTGCAGGGGGGTTTCATTCTGTGATTCTTTGCAATGCTTTTTAGGGGATGATGGAAATAGCCCAGGTTGTGATTGAAATCCATTTATGGCAAAGAATTTTGGCCAGGGTGTCAGTGGGAATTAGATATTCCATTTGAAAGGTAACAAGCCTGGATTTCTGTTTATCTATTCTGGTTATGAGCTTCATTGAGGTTTATTGTTATAAATGTTATTAGGAGGGTGGCTTTTCTTGTCTCTGCATGTGTTTTGTAAATATATAATCAAAATAGTTTGCATTCCACACCTGTTTTTGAAGGGTTGTTTATTCCTTTGAAAAAGAAGACTTAGAAAATTCTAATTCTGTTTTAACAAAGTTTGAAGCTCTGTATTGATATGATCTGGTGAGCTTCTGCTTCTCATTTTAACTAATTTCTGCTCCCTTTAATTGTTTAGCCATGTGTTTCAGAACTAGACTCTAAATATTAATGGAAGTTTTCAATGTTTAATAAGTATAACTTCTTAAGAACAGCTAACAATTTCATGTCTTAAAAGAAAACTCTAGAAAATCAGACACAAGTTTGGTTTTTATTTCAATCTGTGCTACCTACTTATTATGCAGCTAGCGCTTTAAAAGCACACGTGTCCTTGCTTAAATTGCTTCATTTGTTAGTTTCACAATTGTATCTCAAGCAATTTAGGATACACGGAGAAAACAATGTTTTCATAAACCATGGCATACCTGCCATGAAGCAAACTGAGGGTGGCAGGCACCCCTGTTACAACAGAAAGGCAGAAATAATTTATCATGTTAAAAAAAAAAATCTTATATTTACATGTCTTTGTGAGCTGAGCATGGATCATCTTATATTTAGCAGTCTGTCTGGGTTATTCAATAAAAGTTCTTATCATTTAAAATGGTGCTAATTTTGCCCCAACCAATCAGATGTTAGCTTTCAAATATTAAATAAGATTTGATTGGTTGGGGCAAAATTATCACCATTTTAAGCGGTAAGAACTTTTATTGAATCTCCCTGTGTGTGTGCTGGGCATGGTAACATCTTACAGTATGTTTACCAGTATGTGGGTGATGGGCATGGGGGCATCTTGTATTTACCAGTCTGTGTGGGCTGGTTATCCTATATTTACCATTCTGTGTGGGCATCTTATATTTTCCAATCTGTGTGGGCACAACTCATATTTTCCAGTCTGCATGGGCTGGGCACATACATTTAGCAGTCTGTATTGTGGGCACTTATATTTACCAGACAGTTTTAAATCAGCTCTCCAGTTCACCAGCCATTTTTAAATCAGCCCTCCAGTCCATCAGCCATTGTTAAGTCAGCCCACCAGTCCAACAGTTAGTGTTAAGTCAGCCCGCCAGTTCACCATCCAGTATTAAGTCAGCCCTCTAGTTCAACATTCAGTGTAAAGTCAGCCCTCCAGTCCACCAGTCAGTGTTATACGTGCTTGTTTCCAATAAAATTAATGGCCATGGCCACATAAAGCTGGTGACTCGTCAGTTATCTGCCCACAACCCCAACTATTTTTTATCGGTTTATTGCATGCGTATGTAACCAGATATTTAATTATATGTTCTATCGCTTTCTGGCAAAGTTATCTGCCTGCTCCCTATGCTTAATTAGCTTTTCATATGCTTGAGCAGGTGCAGTGGAGGCAGCAGGGGAATAGCACTGGGCCTTTTATTATCACTTTTTACAATGACTTTATTCACAAGAAAACACATACAAGCTATTAGTTGTGACACTATAATCTCAGGTTTATATATTCATCTAAAAGGAATGCTTTGGGATATTATAGAAATACATTTTTAGCCTAAATTTCTTTGCTCACTGTTACATACAGGCATTTTGCAGATTTTTGAAAAACACAGTTAGAAAGCCTATTATGATAAAGGGGATGTGCAAATCATTCTTGATTATTGAGCATGGAAAAGGAATTATTTAGGAAAGAAAAAGGATGTTTTAAAAAGACTAATTAGCTGTCTTTAAAGATAAGAGGAGTTTATTGGAAAGTATTTTGAAAGTTTTGCCTCAAATTGTCTGATAATGTTAGTGGCTTAATTGACCCTTCAGTCTCTAAATTAAACTGACCCTGACAAACTTCATGTCATTTACATAGACCCAGTAGTCCTTTAAGCAGCTTTACAAAATAGCTTTGTGCTGATGACATGCATTTTTTAAGAGCTAAATATATCAAATAGACTATTAAACAATGTTTCTTATCATGATGTAATAGATAATCGTCTTAAGCTGGGTACACACATGACAGATCATTGAAAGATGACAGACAGGATATGCAAGATGCCATCTTTCAAAGATCTGCATACACACAGTCCCGAGCGTTCTCCCTATGAACATCGGGCGATGGAAATTTTCGGTCTTTCCGAACGAGCGTTCGGCCGACCCGATCATTTGGCAGCCGTGCGCTCGTTCGGAAAAAGGAAGGTACACACACTAGCGATAAATCCCTGATACCGTCAGATCCGATGGTATTGGGGCTTTATGATTACCATGTGTGCCCAGCTTAAGAAACCTTGTAGTTGTATTTGTTCCACCTGAACGTACAGCACAGAGAGCATGATTTTAGCTGATAGAAACTGATGTGCCAGACTGGTGCACCGCAGTGTTTTGGAGCCTGTAGTTCAGTTAAAATATCAGCTGAACAGTTGCATTTGGGGCACCCTTGGTTCATCCAGTTTTTTTTTTATATTCAGGCCTCTATCACTTATGGGTTGCATTGGACTCCATTTTTAATGGGTTTTTTTTAATCAGTTATTATCTATAGCACTGAGCAAACATAAAGGGGAATATAAATGCCTTTAAACAGCATGTTCAACCCCAAAACTGAAATTTAACCTGCTAATAGCCCCACTGTGTAGTGGTAAAATGCTCCTTATGGTTCCCCTGCAGTGCCTGTTAAATTTGATAAAACTGAAGAGTAGGAGCTGTCTGAGAGTCATCTGGTTCCTGCTTCAGCCTTGCCCTCAGTATAGACTGTGACATGACTATGGGAGCCCTCTTTGCTGCCTGGTTCCCTCCCTCTAAAAAACTTTAAATATATTGTAGGGCTTGGGTTGGGGGAGGCTAGGATGCCCTACAATATATAAAAAAAAAATTCTGCAGGTCGACATGCCCTTAAAAGGGTAGCTCCACCTCCCAAAAAATGTTTGCGGTAGTGAAGTGGACGCTATCCCACCCCCAACTGCCATGTTTATTTGCAAAATAAATAATCCGAAATGTACTTACCAAGCTTCGATCCCCCAGGGTTGTGATCCGGACCTCTGCTTGCAGGAAATTGCTCAGAGGCAGCCAATCACAGACGCGCCAGCCGTCAGTGCAGAATGCTGGGGGAACGAAGCTCTGTAATTTTTTTTTTTTTTTGCAAATGATCATGGTGGTTGGGGTGGGATAGGGTCCACTACACTACAGCAAAATGTTTTAGAGGAAGGCACAAGGCTGCAAAGAGGGATCCAGAGGGAGGGAGAGAGAGGGGGAGGGCTTCAATGTGCATTCCAGAAATCTAAGTAAAGCTTAATTCTCTGTCACTGCAAGGCTAGTTAATTCAGCATTAAGATCAGGAAAAGGAATAAGCATTATTTGTTACTCTGTGCTTTTTCTGTGCCTGCAGCTAACACCCAATCCTGCAGTTAGCTGCTGTCTGTGTTAGTTAAGTCCCAATGTAGCACTTTACCTTAAAGGGCATCTATAGTGGGAAAAGTAACTTTTTTTACATTCTTTCCATGAGTTCTATAATTCCCCCCAACCCCCAGGGTGTCATCAATTTGTTCAGATTCCCTCTCTGTCCTAAGATACACAAGTTAGAAGAATACGTAATTGCATTCCTCTACTCCTACTTGTACTGTCAATCAAATCCCTGTGACGTAACCCTCTTCCCTGCTCAAGTCCCTCCCTCCTCCCTGCTCTGTTACAAACATAGAGATGTGGTAGTTTTGATGGCAGAGATAAGGCTGCACTTGACCCCCCTTCTTGATAGACTTCACTGATTTATGATGGGTAACAAAGAGAGAGATCAGGACACGGAGAGATCCGTGTCTCCAGGACAGCTTTCTTTCTATTGGCCACTGTGTGTGGGTGTGTTTTTCAGGATGTTAAACTTTTAACTCCTACTGTACATGATAAGCTTGTCGGTTAGCCGGAGTTGAGACACGGAGGAGGTAACAGAGGGGAGGGGGAAGGGGGGAGTGCTGCAGAGAAATCTGACACCATGGAAAAACAAAGTCACTGACAGAGATAGGATAAAGGCCGCACAGAGTACATGAATTTAACTTTGCAATGGGCCAATGTGTTTTGTTCACTATAGAAATCAATTACAAAGTCGTCGTGTTCCCCCCCCCCCCCCCCCCCCCCCACACACACACACACACCTTCAAACTCCTACAGCTAAAAGAAAGTCTTATTGACAGTTATTACAGTGGCCAGTGCTGCTTACCTTCCCATACTTACTTTTACTATAATAATAAAATCACTGGGTAAATGCTATTGGCTATAGGGGGGCACAGATCATCTCCACTGCTCATGCTCCACACTCTATTTGTGCCTCAGTTTTGGGAGGGGGTGAATAGCCGTTTTAGCCATTTGAATAAGAAACTGGTGTATTGCAATAGGTAAACCAGTTTGGGCCAGGCTGGACTCAACTGAATTATGTGCCAGGGGTATGTACGTGTCTGTTTTTTCAGTGGCCCAAAGCGGTTTACCTATTGCAATACACCAGTTTCTTATTCAAATCCGAATAAAAAAACAACTTCAGTCTGCGAATAAGAAACTAACTGAAAAAGAAACCAACTTTTTTGAATAAGAAACCAACTTCAGCTTTGCATATAAAACTGGTTCCTCAAACTTTTTAAATAGGGTTAACAATGCCTCGGACTGTTGGGAGTCCAGATTCCAAATTTTTACATTTGTACTACATTTTTATTAGTGTCTTTCATAGCAAGAGCTATGACACCGATCCAACATAATTTACAGAATATCTAATAGTATGGATGGGTCCATTCACTACAGTTGAGAGCCGATAACATCGGATTATGAATAGGCGCATGGAACGATGATTGTTCTGTATAAAGAATATACGTAACAATCGCTCCTGTGTGTTTGCAACGATTGGTCAGCTTTCCATATACTAAGACATACATTTCTACACACATAATACAGGATTTCTCAATGTCCCACTTCCTGCTCACTAAGCTCCATCACAGTGGGGTGATACAGTAAGAACCTACCCTCCAACATTCACCCATTGCACAGAGCTATCACCTTAGGCAGCTGCAGGGTTAATTGTCGATACAGCTGCAGAGGCTTATGCAGTTAACCTTTCTGGGAGAACTCTCAAAATACAGGTGACGTAACCCATTTATTTGAAAGGAGTCTTAAAGCACTTATACCATGTAAAAAATATATGGCAATAAGCACCAACTACGTGTTCTTTAATCTACTTACATACATTAATAGATATACAAAGCTTTTTAAAGTTGTGATTATAAGCAATTATAAGTAATGTTGTTTTTAGCATTAACGGGCAAATTACAAAGAAAGAAAGAAAAAACAGTGGTACACATATATGCACAATCCATATATGTAAAATCTCTTTATTTAGACTTTGCATGGGAAAAATAGCATAAAAATATGTAAAGATACTAGCAAAAGTGTGCCCGTTGGTGCACAGTGGAAATTATGTGTGTATGTTTTGCTATGTGTAGTTGCAGTGCTCACAGGAACCATCAGGAAATATCCAGGGCAGCAATAATAAAATTAGTCTGAAGGTCCTTAAAAAAAACAAATAATCGCATCATATTAAATAAACAAACACACACTTATATCTTCCCTTACCTATACTACCTGCCAGCTAGAATATAGAGGGTCTATGTGGAATAAACCTGCAGGTCTGAGAACTGACCCAGGCAATCTAAACAGCACCTTTGGGCAATCAAAAGCAGCCCATACATATATCTGATTTTACTTTTCCAGCCGAGTGCTCCCGAGACATTAGACCGATCATGCAAGAACCGCCTGTCTGTGGCATAGAGAAATGGGAAAGGTGGTTCTGGCAAGATCAAACTAATATTGCATGAGCGCTTGGTTGGATAAGTAAAATCGGATATATGTATAGCCATCTTAAATCCTATACAGTATCCTGATTAGCATGCAAGGTTCATATTGATTAGTATTTACCACAACAAGTTTAACTAACCTATGGGGTTAGGACTTGGGAGCACAGGATACTGATTGAATATACATGTTAGGGAGAGGTGTGGATAGAGGAGCTAAAAGCTCCACACAGAGTATAAAATGAAATAGAGCCTTCTTATAACAGAAGGTACCTCATAGAATCATGTTATTATAATAGCATTGCCTTAATAATCTAATATATAAACACATATTTCTCACTTAAAGAAATGGGTGGGGACATGCAAAGTATGTTATTTATTGCCTGTGGCAAAGGCATGTGTCTAGATATAATACAGCCTAATGGTATAGAGCAGGCGTGTTTAACTTGTGACCTTTTACGTGTTTGAAAACCACAATTTCCAGCATTCTCTGTTTGCAGTAAGTTTTTTCTTAATATCCTGTAGCTAAGCCATCTGTCTAGATCTAATAAAGCCTAAGCTTATGAGCTTTCACATGTTTGAAAACTACAAATCCCAGCATTCTCTGTTTTGCAGTGAGTGTCTTCTTAATGAACTTTTCACATGTTTAAATCTACAACTCCCAGCATTCCCTAACTGCACAGAATTCTGGAAAACTTAGTTTTCGTACATACTGGAATAAGGACATTTTCCTGACTTACAGACATTAAAAGCCCACGGTCATGCTTTAGCACTTCCTACCCAAGGGTTTGAACATGCAAGTGATTCATCTGCCCTTCCCTTACATTCATAGCTATTAGACTATTGGATTAGGGAAGCATTATATGGGTCGATTGGTTGGCGCAACGTTAATTGCCGATTTGCGGCGGCAGTGCAATTACCAGAAGAGGCACTCATGCGCCTGTTTCAAAGTAATTTACCAGAGGTTACGTGCCTCTTTACATGTAAGTATTAAACACCAACTAATAGCTGGTGATAAATACTTATGTGCGGGTGAGATTCACCCAAAATCGCACAGCCTCTGATAAATCCTGTACGAGAGATTTGCCCACATAGCTTGTGCCTCTGGGTGAATCTCCCTGTTAGAGTCATAAACTTTTCCATATTAGCAATCACTTCCAAATACCACCTACCTGGCAGTTAAAATCTATAAAGTCTAAAGGTTCGTGCACACATGCGATCGCCGGTGCCAGCGCATGACGTGTGTGAACGGCCGTTTCTGTATCGACAGAACAGCCATTTTAGCCGATAAAGTGCCCATACATGGCACGATTATCGGCCGTTTGTACACATCGTGCGGCACTGGTTGGCACCCGCGATCGCATGTGTGTACGAGCCTTAAGGCTGGGTAAACACCAGTAATGAACCAATAGTTCCACAGATTAGTCGGCTGGAAATATGTGATGGTGTGGGGCGGCCAGCCGCACCCGAGTTTGGTTGTCCGTATCAGACAAATGGGTCAGTTAGTAAATCACGGCCAATCATGCAGTTCCCTATGGGACCACATGAACAGTCTGTCACATGCGCTGCTGGCTGCAGCCACTGTTACTGTGACCAACAGTCATCTGTCCTGGCAGGGCTCTCACACAAAGCAGATGCTCAGTTGGGACACATGTATTATATGTATCCAGACAAAATGGTATTAACCTGCAGATCTGAACACAGATCCAGGCAATCCTGCCACAATGTGCAATTCAATCTGAACAGCTCCATTGGACATCCTGAGATCCTATACAGGATCCAGAATAACATGCTAGGTTCATACTTATTGGTAATTACCACAGCAAGTTCCAGATTTACAGTCACTATGGGGTTAGAAAACATAGGATTCTGATTAGCTTGACAAGTTATGGAGAGGTTTGGATTAAGGAGCTAAAAGCTCCCCACAGGGTATAAAATGAAGTAGAGCCTTCTTATAACTGAAGGTACCTGACAGCCTCATGTTTAAAGGGCAAGTCCAGCCCTAAAATGAAAACTTACATACAGGTAAATCACCCCCCAAAACCCTAAACGGTAATAGTTTGAAATCTGAAATATATTAGTCTAACCTGAAATCCTGCACAATGTCCTGTTTCCCGTTTCTGCTTCCAGGTTCTTCTCGGTTAGAAACTGTCAGTTATGGATTTGACAGTTGACATCACAGCCAATGATGAATGTTAATCCCCTTTTTACCATTTTCAGTGCCAGCACTTCCCCAGAGTATTGCTATTAACCCAGCAGAGTATTACATTTAAACTTTCAGTGCCAGCACACTTTCCTAGTAATTTCAGTTCCAGCACTGACCCTGAGTATTGTCATTAAACCCTTAGTGCTAGCACTTTACTAGAGTACTACTATTAATATTTTCAGTACCAACAGTATTTCCTTTAACCCTTTCAGCTGCCAGAATTGCCATGATATACAGTATGTACCTGCTTTCCATGTCTCCTCCACTGAATTGTTCACTCCTCACCCACTCTAAGTTCTAATTGGAGAGTTGGGTGGAAGGAAGAAAGAGGCAGGGATAGTGATCTCATGGCTGCTAGTCACATGGGCCAATGTTATAAAGTCTGCAGCAGCATTTACTTGGCATTTTAGAACTGTTTTCCTCACTATTAGCTGAGCTAATCCCCCCTCTCCTTCCTTCACCTTCAGTTCATTTGCAACATTTGTTGCTAAGTAGGTTCTTTACTAAATACAATGTTACAAATTACAGCAGCAGAACAAGGAGAACATGTCTGAAACTGAAAGTAAATGCTGATAGGTAGATGCTAGGGAGAACACTGGGTGCCCTGGTTTATTATAGGGGCTCTAGCACTTTGCTTAGGTGGCTTATGCCTAAAAACGGCCCTGCCCCCACGAGATTGGAGGCCGGGCCCCTGACCCCTTCCTCCCTCCAAGATCTCTTCCACAATCAGCCATTTTATACAGCTGATCGCCCATATGAATGAAACATATGCGTGGTCAGCTGTTTAAAAGACCAGACCCGAACTTCCCGTTCAGTTCCGGAAGTTCAGGTCCAGTCTTTCAAACAGCTGATCGTGCATATGTTTCATTCATATGCGTGATCAGCTGCTTAAAAACAGCTGATCGCAGAAGGGATCTTGGGCTTATGGCAGGTCCTACTACTGTCCAGGCCCCCCATGGTCGCCACTGGCTATAGTACTGTTTAATGAGTATAATGCATGTAACTATGCATATAATCAGTAACAGAAGAGTATAAATAAAGCTGCATATATCACACATAGTAGTAACTGCCATGTTAGGTTAGGTTAAGAAGAAGAAGGTCCAAATACGATCAAGGCAAGTTCCACATCTGGAGAAGAATCATCACCAATCACAGAGCAATGAGTGTGTTAAAGCACGCTTGTGTGTCTGTTTCTGGAGCGCTTTTTTGCACTATGGTGTGGCCTCAGCCTAGGGAAAATCATGGGAAATTCTGTTATAGCTCTGCCCAGTATCATACACAGCAGCGCATGTAGGATTTTTGCAATGCACTGCTGTTTAAGATGTTATATGTGCGCTGCAATCCTGTACCCATTTATATTATTAGGACGCATTAGATTTGTAAAATTTGTAAAATTTGTGCACTCATCCTTTCCAGTAACGGATCAGAAGGCACCGTACATAGTGGGAGCACTCTGCTAGCATTGCATTGGCAATGCAAATCAGGCATGGGGTCGGAGTGCAAAATGCGCTACAAATAACGCAAGAAGGACCTAACCCTTACCGATCATGTCACTGAAAAATGCAGGTCCCCCGCTGTTCAACTTAAAAAAAAAAAAAAATTTCAAATTTGCGATACCGCATGTTATTTTAAAAGTATAATCACAGATGTAAATGTACAGCGTGATCGTAAATTTATGAATGAATGTTCATACAGTACCATGCAGAAGCAAAATACAGTATTTATTACCGCTATCTAGGATTTTAAACCAATATCGTAGATTTACTACCGCGATTATAAATGTATGATTGCATATAAATATGGCCCTATTAAACTACTGATTAATCTATAATTCATTATATACAGTGTAATGTGTTGTGGGCAGCATTTCTAGCCTTCAAGCCTAAAAGTGATTCGTCCATTGTAATTCTACTTTAAATTGTAAATTGTTCTCCTTCCCTGTCCCACACATTGCAGAACTACTCTGAGAAATATAGGGCGGTGGGACATACCTTTGGTTAGTCCAACAATATTTCTTTTTGTATGGATTTAGAAAATTACTAATTGAAATACAGAAATAACCTTTCTTGTAGATTGTACTTGTAGATTCGATGCAGGTGGAAGCCACACAATTGTATTATCAATAAAACAGTCTACAGGAGAGCTAAAATCTCTATAGGTGATAGATAGGCCTGAGGAAGAGGGTTATACCTAATGAAACATGTATTTTATCAGCCCTGCTATTAAAGTAGTTGATACTCATCTGTTCAAGTGTGCTTTTACCCAATTATAATACTCTAACGCTGGGTACCACCAGCGTTTGGCCCTATATTGCTAATATGTATACAGCCTATACGGTCATTCTGACCAGAAAATTTCCCAGGGTCACTGTCAGCCCCCTGTACTAAAGTATAGGAAGTCGTCTGTGACCGTACGGAGGTGTACACCCATCCGTCAAAGATGACAGACAGACAGAATCAGCAAGAATCATCTTTGACAGATTGAAACTGTGTGTACCCACCTTAAGTAAACTGAAATCTCCAGACAACATGAATTTATGAAATTAATGTTTGTATACTAGGAGTCAGCTCCCACACCTGTTTTTTTTTTTTTATAAAGGTCTAAGTGGTTGCAATACACTTCTCATCCTCTCTTGTGCACAGCATATCAAAATAGGGTTTTAGGCCTTGCGCATAGAAGCTGATTGCCAATCGTATTGCAGCACAGAGACCTGCCTCTGTTACTCACAGAACAAGCTACAGATGATACTGCCTCTCAGACACAGAAGAGAGAGTAAACAGTGTTGAAAACACAGTGATGAGATTTGTAGAAAACAATATTTGTTACGCCATGCATTCCTTTGCGTCTTTGCATTTTATTTCCAATCAAGCACTTAAGAAAAAAATAGTAAATATGACTTCAAGACATAACTTACGGTTTGCGATGGTATGCAAAAACTGCACCATGCAACCGCTGCAACAAATGTACCGTGCCCATAACTGGTTTTTAAGACTCTTACAGGGTTATTCAATAAAAGTTCTTATCGTTTAAAATGGTGGTGATTTTGCCCCAACCAATCAGATGTTAGCTTTCAAAGGTTAAATAAGTTCTGATTGGTTGGGGCAAAATTAGCACCATTTTAAACGATAAGAACTTTTATTGGATCTCCCTGTTAGAATCATTAATGCCAGCAATATACACATTTAGAATGGGTAAACCAATTTCGCTATACACTGAGAGCCGTTATTGTCTGCAGTTAGGTCAGGGAGCATGGCCAATATTTGCACATGCTCACAAGGCTACATACTCTGTTGTATTGGCAAAAACATGGAAGCCTTTTTAGTTGTAGATTCTATGTCTTACATGAACTGTGTGTAAATGCAACTTACTAGACAAGAATCTAACAATGTATAGGTATTTTGGGTGTGGGGGTATCTCTACTGGTAAAAATCCCCCATCGTATTTTCGCATGTGCATAGACTACTAAGTCCATCAAGACCTGTCAGATGAAGCGGCGGAGGAGTGAGCAATTGGTAAGTTCCTTCCATTCATTCCCGGCTCCTGGTGGTTTTATTGAAGAACGGGAGGTAAGACACAGCTCATTAACCTCCCATTCTTCAATAAAACTGAATAGAGATACTCTTTAAGATTAAAAACTGAACTAAAAGTTTAGTTTTCCTTTAAGGTCTGTTTGTGCTAAAAGGGTCAATGCGTTTCACACCCTGGAAGTGCAGGGTGTAACAGTTACAGTTAGGCAACCAATATGTTAATATTTTTACTGTGTGAAAATATCCTGTATTTATATCTGTTAGGAGGGTAATATGACAAGTAAGCTGTTTTTCTTTCCTCTGCAGTTTGTAATGTGATTTAGAAGGCTCATTAGTCAAACAGATAAGCATAAGTGGCCAATGTGCTTAAATTACTCAGCTCTGAAAAACATATTATTTTTTTTCTCATTATGCAAATAAGGAAATCTACCACTTTAAGCAGATTTAAGGAAAGGAATGAACTCATTTATTTTTCCTTTCAAGCTATCAAGGAATTTTATGCCGTGCAATATTCTCAACTATCAGCTGTTTTCTTCATGTTGGGATTAATAGTGCTTCAGGAATGGACAGAATTTTGAACTTAAAAGTTTTTAAAATGAACATATCCCCGCCTCATGTGGTAGCGACATTCTTCCACTGTCCTTTAGCTGTCACTAAATTAGATCTCTCGTAATATGTTTCTAAACAGTCTGTAACCTGGCCAATAGTAAGACATGCTTCCTTCAAAGTGCATCTTCTCATATGCAAGTCCCCAGACACAAGAGGAAAAGGGGGAAGAAAATATTTAGCTAACTATTACAAGTGATACAATACAATACAATAACATTTGTAAAGCACTTTTCTCCTAAAGGACTCAAAGTGCATAGATATGCCTCAGATTATTACAGAGGAAAGTACAGGTGGAAAATAGTCAGGTGTTCATAAATGCCAGACTTAACAGGTGGCTTTTCAGTTTGAATTTATTGATTGAATGTGGCAGGGAGTTCCAATATGTAGGGGCAGCATGACAGAAGGCTCTGTCTCCAAACGTTTTGAGGTGGACTCTGGGGGTGTCCAAGTTATTGTATCCTTTTGATCTAAGATTGTGGGGGGTGTGATGCAGTTGCAGCAAGTCCTTCAGGTATCCAGGGCCCAGATTGTTTAAGGATTTGAATGTCAATAAGCCAATCTTAAACAGAATTCTCCATTTTATCAGTAGCCAGTGGAGTGAGCAAAGGGTTGGAGTTATGTGGCAACGATGGGTTTGGCTTGTTAATAGCCTCGTAGCTGCATTCTATACTAGTTGCAGGCAATGCAGGTCTTTTTTTGGAAGGCCTGTATAATGGACATTGCAGTAGTCCAACCGTGATGTGATGAATGCATGGACCAGGGTTGGAAGATCTGCTGGAGGAATGAGGTGCTTAATTTTTTCAGTGATCTAAGCTTAACCAAGGGCAGATCATCTAGCAGTGTAGGCCCTTATCCTGGGTTATTTTAAAGGGAGAAGGTGGTTGGGAGGGGTTTCCCAACCTTTAAATACTTATCATTTAGAAAATTTAAGCATGCAATCCTGGTTGCTATGTTATCTTATCCAATGTGCTTGTGAAGGTTCTCATTCATCCAGGTCATGGTATATCCGTTGTGTTCCGTTAGATCAACTGTACTTAAAGTTTAGTCATCTGACTGGCTTTCTCAATTCAGAATAACTTGTACAAGAATCTTTTGGCAATTATGTACCCTGGAAATCCCAATTAGCATATCACAGCCAGGTGTTACAAACCTTCTGAATCACGCCTTGTATTCAGAAGGTTTCTAACACCTGGCTGTGATATGCTAATTGGGACTCTCCAGGGTACATAATTGGCAACAGATTCTTGTACAAGTCATTTTTAATTGAGAAAGCCAATCGGATGACTAGTGAAACGTCTTCAAGAACTAAACTTAAGTCCAGTTGTTCTAACTAAATACAACGGATATCTTATCCAATGGTTAATTTTGACCAGAAGTGTCAGTACAGCAGTGTGAAGAAGACAGGGAATGGAATTGACATGGAAGGAAAAGAGAGTAGGCTGAGAGAAAAAGCATACAAGTGGTAACAATGCATTAAACATACTGTACACCATACACAATATAATGGGATTGTTTTATAAAGATCACTGTATCTGGTGCAGAATAGTTATTAAGAAATTATATAAATAAATTTTATTTTCTGTTTTTGTTGCAAAATGATATAGTGAACAGGGAATTTAATAGTAAAAAATGTAAAGCCTTGGGCTTTATAAATCACAAATCTAATTCATGCATTGTAACAATGGTAACATAGTTAACAGAGGAGCAAGATAAATTGTATATTCAGAGTTTTTGTTTAATAATGAGAAACTAAAAGCTTATGGAGTAATACAATTCTAAGCAGTCTTTAGAATGGAATACAGGTGCCACCCAGTGTGTGTTACTAAGTATTGCTGAGAAAACAACAGCAGTATATGTTAAAATTATCAATGCAATACACATACTATAAAGAAATTTAAATGGGTATTTAAAATAAAATTCAGAATATGACATATATTTGACAAAATTTGGTGCTTGAAGATAAAATGTGCTTTTGTTGATTTATCTTCAGAATTTATATTTATTAATGCAAACACTGCAGTAGTTTTACACTTAAAGACATTCTTTTAAAAATACATATTTTTTAACTGTAAAATGAAAGACAATCTATGGTATAAAACACATTTTAATCCAGCCGATGTGCCACTGATTAAAACAACACATCTAAGAAAATCTTAAGAAATAAGTAAAATCTTGCTCAGTGTCATGAAAAACTGTCCAGATAGTTATTTGGTATTATCAAGTGATAAGATGAGGAAGGCATTTAAAGGGCATGTCCACCACAAAAACTAAAATGTAACCCACTGCTGGCCCCGTTGTGTAGTGTTTTCTCTACACAGTGAGGCTCCTTATGGTTGTTTTCCTATTCAAAGTCCAGGAAACTTAAGAGTAGGAGCCTTCCTGTGTATTAAAATGTTTTTGCCCCCTCCCTGTCCTTCTGGAGGAATCTGGCATGCGCAGTGAAGCTGACTCGCAGGCAATCACAGACGTGGCTGCCGGTCCAGTCCCTAATGCTTCTCTATTCCTGGAAATAGCATTAGTGGCAGAGGCCGGGGGAATGAAGTAAGTTTCTCTGCACTTTTTTACAATTTAACCCTGGTGGTTAGAGTTGGGAGGGCAATCCGTACACTACAGGAAGAAATTAAATATTGTGGTGGACATACCCTTTAGAGTAAAAGTGAAACTAAACCGAATAGTTGGAGGGAAAGAATTAACTTTACTTTTTTTACTAGATAATGTAAACCCATTAGATAAAGTGGATGAAGGACTTTTAGTTTTACTGAAACAAGAGGGTAGACTTTGTCTCTGTTAAAACGCTGGTAAAACTAACAAACATTTTATAGTTTAATATAATTTCCTATTATGTTAGCTATGTTAATAAAATGCATATTTAAAAACTAGCATTGCATAAGTCACCTATGGGGGACTGTATCTTAGCAAGATCCAAGTATACTTGTTACGATTTTCCAGGAAAGGAACCTATGAGACCCCCTCTGGATGCAAAATCTAAGTTCCTGCCAGTCTACCCCAGAGCCTCTGATGGTGAGGATGTTGTGTGGCAAACAGGTCGTGGCTCCAGAGGAGAACCCCACAAGGACCAACCCACAATGTGGAGATGGCAGTGGCAGCGGAGGCCAGACACAAAGACCAGAGGAGAATGAACCAAGTCTGGTATTACACAGGCAGATGGAAAACTTAGAAGGTGTGCATCTGGAGAGGTAACAGCAGGAGAGGATATCAAACAGGCAGGGGGCTGGTCGATAACAATATGGATAAAGAGTCTGAGCAGGAAACAGCAGATAATTGGATCAAACAGACTCTGGATAGACAAACTGCGATGGTAAATTATGAGTGAGCAGGTGACAGCAGATGAGTTGATTAAACAGGCACTGGATAGACAAACTGCAATGGTAAATGATACATAGCAGGAAAAAAACAGATCTAAGAACTCCAACAAACAAGGCGTAGGAACAGAGTGACAAACACTGAACTGGCAGCAAGAGCTGGAAAGCAGGGAGGGCTTAAGTAGGAGTGATCACATCATCATTCCACGCTCACCAGTAACCAGTGGAGGAGACCCCACGGCAACCGTGCCTGTGTAGCAGCAACAGCGCATGTGCACACGAGGACCCAGCTTGATGTGACGCCTGCGTGTGAATGTCTGCGCCCATCTGGGTAAGGCAGGACTGGAGCCATAACAATACAACACCAACTACTATGCCTGAGTCCAAATTCCTACTCAATTCCTCATAAAAGCCACGCAAGTAATGCTTTTATATCACAGGTGCCCAGCCCGTGACGCTACAAGGGCCACTAGTTCAGCCAGGTACCACAAACTTGCACAAAAGGGGGCTGTGGGAGCACTCCTGTGGCAAAATTACTTTATAACAAATAGTGGAAGTGCTACTGATCTGACCAAAACATTAGAACAAACAAGAAAAGAGATGATCAATTCACATTCCTGGGCCCATATATCATAATATCTATGCTAGTGCAAACAGTAAAAACATGGGGGTTTTAGTTAAAATTTTATGCATAAAAGTGAAAAGCCTTCCAACCATGTCAAGGTAACCTCAGTATGGAAGGTACTAACAATTTACTTAGGGTCATTTATCTGGGCTGACACTCCCTGTTTGGTTGCATTTTCTTGGGAAGGTTGTCTCCCTGACCTTGCATTGCAGTAGTATTAAAGTCTACCACTTCCCCCCACCTACTGGCTTTTAACAAGGAGGGAAGTGGCCTCTCATCCAATGCTTAGTATTCAAGGCATAAGACCTCCAATTAAAGGGAATTGTTGGGGGTGCTACTACCACATTTAAGCTTGGTCAATATTCCTGCAGAGAAGCTCTGGTACCACAAACTTGGGCAGATTTTATCACTTCATGGTATGCCTTAGCCCTTCAGTGCCCTGCAATAACTCTTTTTATGTATGTTTGATACAGTCCCCCTTAGATGACTTATGTATAAACTAAGGACTGTTGGGCTTAGGTGGCACATTTGTACATGGGTAGAAAATTGGTCTTGGTCAATGAATAGGATGCAGAAAGTAGTTGTTAATGGGTCTTCATCAATATAGACTAAAGTTCTAAGTGGGGTGCCAGTGCCACAGGGTTCTTTACTGGGGCCACTTATTTAACCTGTTTATTGATGATTTAGAAGTGGGTATTGTCAACAAGGTCTCAGTGTTTGCTGTAGTCAGGAAAACCAGGTGATAACATTAAGGGGGAATCACAGTCACATAAAAAAATTGTGAGGATATTTTTTACATAATGTCTAAGATTTATTCACGTGATCTGGCAGTCTCTGCCTGCACAAGGAAAAGATTGTTCTTTATTGTGGACACAAAGCAAGAGGATACTAAGACTGATGGAGTAAATCAAGTAACCAGGAAGATAACACAAATTATATCTCAGTTAACATCTCAAACAAGGTTTCTTAAAAACAACAAAACATTTTACAGAGGAGATATTAAAATGTAGTTATTCAATAACATTGTTTATAGTTTTAGTTTTAGGATTTTACTGTCATACAAAAAGTATCATAATGGTTATTAATTCACTCCAAATATAACTTTTTATTTTTAGTATATAGTAATCTGGTGGGTTGTATAGAATGGGAAGGTCACTTTTCCAACCTAGTTTTGTACATGATTTAGAAGGAACACATTTGTCTTGCTATAAACTCTGTGATGCTTTCTGCAACCCTTGGAAATTCAGTGGTGACACAGACATATTTTACTAATAGAAGAATAAGCTGGAACTGATAGGGGTCAGCTAGCTAAAAAATAGAGGTCTTTCCTCTAAGGGACTGACAATGACTGACCAAACTATTACGCTCCCAATAGTAGGTAACATTTATTTTCTCTAGACAGACAAAGTTCTTGAGGTTAGATCTTTTTTCTACAACTTTCTACCTATAACATTGCTGTCACCCCTCTATCTAATGACTTTTCCAAAGCCATGATTGATTTATAAATAAATGAACATAAAAGCAATGTGAATTAATGAGTTATGATTGTAACTTAGTATACAATCAGGGAGATTCAATAAAAGTTCTTATCGTTAAAAGTGGTGCTAATTTTTCCCCAACCAATCAGATGTTAGCTTTCAAATGTTAAATAAAATCTGATTGGGTGGGGCAAAATTAGCACCATTTTAACCCTTTCAGTGCCAGCAGAATTTCATTTTTTTTTGCGTTAAGTGCCAGCAGAATTTTCAGGATTTACACTAATTTTACAGTAGGAAACCTTGCAGTAAATCAGGAATATTATACATTGTTTTTTTCAGCACAAAGTGTACTTTAACACGGTAACAGAATTTTGTAACTTTTCTGGAAATTTTACTGGAATTATGGGTAAAATATGGGCAAAAAATGTAAAATTTGCAAATTTTAATGGATTTTTCCCATTTTTATTTATAATTATTTGAAGGTTACACACAAAAATCTTACTGTTTCTAAAAGATACTGATACTAGTAATGTTGTGGGCGCAGTTCATCAAACAATATTCAAACGATAGAAATCATGTCAAAACCTCATGGAATGTAAAAAAAAGTTACAAAATATCAATCTCCCAAATGTCCTGAATCAAACGGTATGCCATATGCATGGTTACACACGCGGACGTGGAAGCGAAAAGCCACAAAGTGAGACAATGCACGATGGCTCAGAAAAAGCTAAAATATTTCGCCAACTCTGAATTTGAACAGTCTTCAGTTTTTTCCACAAAACACCCCCGTAACTCAGAAATACCCCACACAAACTCTATATTCATGAAATCTACACACCTTCAGCTATGTAACGCTGTAGTTCATTCATTCATACCATCAATGGTGTGGGCGCAGTTCTTCATAGAAATTGGAACTATTCTGAAAAAATGAAGAAAAAACAACTTCAAAGGGTAGAAATCATGCCAAAACCTCATGGAATGTAAAACAAAGTTACAAAATATCAATCCCCCAAATTTCCTGAGTCAAACGGTATGCCATATACGTGGTTACACACGTGGACATGGAAGCGAAAAGTGAGACAATGCATGATTGCGTAAAAACAGCAAAAATATTTAGCCAACTCTGAATTGGAACAGTCTGCAGTTTTTCCCCACTAAACACCCCCCACAAACTATATATTCCTGAAATCTACACACCTTCAGCTATGTAACGCTGTAGTTTGTTCATTCATACCATCAATGGTAGAAGTTTGCACTTTTCACAAATTTTCTGAAAAATCAACTTTTGAAGGAAGAAATCATGCCAAAATCCTATGGAATGTAAAAAAAAGTTACAAAATATCAATCCCCCAAATGTCCTGAATCAAACGGTATGCAATATGTGTGGTTACACATGCGGACGTGCAAGCAAAAAGCCATGAAGTGAGACAATGCACTATGGTTCAGAAACAGCAAAAATATTCATCCAACTCTGAATTTGAACAGTCTGAAGTCTGAAGTTTTTCCCACAAAACACCACCCTAACTTAGAAAAAAAAACCACAAACTATATATTCTACACAGCTTCAGCTATGTAACGCTGTAGTTTGTTCATTCGCACTTTTCTGAAAAAATGAAGAAAAAACAACTTCAAAGGGTAGAAATCTTGCTAAGTAGCAAAGACTTAGAAAAAATCCTTTTTGTGAATGGAAATTTGAGTTCCATTCACAAAAACACTGACAGCTTTACTATACCAGGTACTGCACTGTAATCTGAATGGAGATCGCAGTGCAGTACTTTCACTAGACCACCAGGGGCTGCATCCTAACACTCTTAGGGAAGACTCTTGTGAAGGAGGAAATTCAGTGACATCACCGGGGTCTCCCTTATGCAATTATATAGTTTGAAGAACGCACTCCTGTAGACTTTGCTCTTTCTTTATATGTTTATTAGTGACATGCGTGCACAACGTTTCGGGGTGTGTCCCCCTTCCTCAGGTGCAAAAATGCACTTCCCTTATCACCGATCTCTCTTCCTGCTCTGCTCTGCTCTGCTCTGCTCCCGATAAGGACTTCAAACAGTGCTAGCTCCCAATCCCTCCATCGGATTTTCATGAAATGGTGGGGGACCAAGGGAGCTAGAGGGGCACCTGAATACAGCCCCCTGATTGACTCTAGCACTTACATTTATTTTTTTTTAAGGGGAAGCTACAGAACGTTTATTCACGTTCTGTGGCAATTTGAGCCTTTCATGCACAGAACGTGAATATACGTTCTGTGGCACTTAAAGGGTTAAACGATAAGAACTTTTCTTGAATAACCCTGATTGTGTTTATGACATAAGGGGCCTTATTTATAAAAGATCGGTATCGTTATCGTAAAATACCGTGCGTTATCGTAAAATAACGACCGGTATTTAACAATATCGGTAAATACCGGTCGTTATCGGTAAATAACGGTCGTTATCGGTAAATAACGGTCGTTATTGGTAAATAGCGGTCGTTATCGGTAATAAACGGGTCGTTATTTTACGATAACGATCTGTATTTTACGATAACGATACCGATCTTTTATAAATAGGGCCCAAGATGCAAGAAAATGTTCTGAATCTGACACAGTATGATGGTTAACTATTTATATATTGAGAAAATGTCAGTGTGGTTTGCTACTGTGTTGGTACATTGTAACTCACAATAGCACAATAGCAGCATTGCACAGTATTTAGCAACCTAGATGTGCACTTATTACCACAGGCAATCCTATTAGTATGTCTTTATGATTGTGGAGGAATCCGGAGAACCATGAGGAAACCCACGCAAGCACGAGGAGAACAACATCATTGCGGATTTTGTGTCCAAGGGAGGATTTGAACCCAGGACTTTCTGCAAAGTAAAGATGAAACATCTTTGTTTCTAACCTTAAAGGGTATGTACACTGGCAAATTAGTTTTTTTTAAATTGCCCATTAGTGGAAACTATAATTCACCCCAACTATCAATGTATCTTTTTTTTGTTGATCTACCCCTATTTGTTTAGATATCCAATCTGAAACATCTTACATTTCAGCATTTCTGTAAGCAGTTTTGCTGTAGCTGGAATGGTTTGACAGTTGGTGTGCTGTTTACTGAATGCAGTATTGACAGTTGGTATGGGGGAAAATAGTCAGGTCAGTAGTCAGCGCCTGAGCAAAAAAAAGTACTTTATTGAAGGCATGCAGCAACACACACACCTCAGAGTAAGTGCTACTTACACATATTTATTTATAGATTAAGATAACGCAGTAGTTTTTTCAGTATACATACACTTTAAAGGGCATGCCCAACCCTATCTCTATAAACTACGCTTCCCCAAACTCTTAGATTGCTTAATTTTACTTTACGAGTGTCTGTCTTCATAGTCTAGTTGTAAATACTTTATGCTATAATTATTATTAGGGTTGTTCATAGTAGCTAACAGCTAATGTTAAGTTTTGTCCTTCACTCCTGCTTAAACTTCTTTCTTGGACATCATTTTGACAATTTTTACAATTTTAAAAGTACATTTAGACATATAAAAAAAAATAAACCTCCTGTAGACTTCAATGCTTTACCAGCAAAATTATGTAGAATTTTATTAAACTGCCATGTGAAAGGAAACCAAAAAATGTTCATTCATCTCTGTTTAATAGAAAGAAATAGATATTTAGAAATTGGTTTGCAACGTGTTTTACAAATACCATTAACTAGTAAAGGCTGTTTAAAAAAAAATACATCTGTATCTGCTACAGAAGCATAAATGTTTGATAGGATGAATCAGCAGCTTTGCAATTGCTGTTTATGCTGAAGAATTGTTCTTCATAACAATGGATCAATTCATCTCCACTTAGAAGGGAGACCAATTTGTTTCTAAACATGGATCAAGATTTGCAACTAAAACCATCCATGTGACCCTTGGGTCTCCCTGTAAGCCAGACTCAAGTTGCTGATGAAGCTAACAATGCATTCAAATGCCTGCTGTCATTTCTTCTTTGTTATCTTTATTTCCAGCAGATGATATATAGGTACAGAACAATGTCTCATTATTTTTGCTACCTTTAGATTTCTGCTCCAAAACTTTAAAAAAGAAAACACAAGCTTGGATTGCGTACTGATGACAAGAAGAATCTTTTCTTTTACTTAAATCAGGCCAGAGGACTGTGACCTTTTGCACGAGGGGCAACATTGAAGTGGCCCTTTTACTGTGGGCTTTTTTGCAATGGCAAAAATGCTAATGCTATTGTGAAATTTCAATAGTCTTTAGCAGGCAGGACTTTCTGGATTTCCTGACCTCATACAATGAACACTCAGGGCAGGCAGGAAATATCACTGTACTCAACATCTCTGAATATAAAGGAGCCCGAAAGGCTTGACTTTGATGGAGCCATAAGCAAGTCAGTTTGACATAATTTTTCTAGCATATTTTTGTAATTGATGTTTGATAGCTTAGGATTTGTATAGCCCTTAATAATGATATAGACAGATTAAACAGGGCCGTTTTAAGGCATAAGCCACCTAAGCAAAGTGCTAGGGCGCCTATATTAAACCAGGGCACCCAGTGTTCTCCCTGGTCCCTGTCAGCTTTAACTTTCAGTTTCAGACCTGTTCTCCTTGTTATGCTGCTGTAATTTGTAACATTGTATTTAGTAAAGAGCCTACTTAGCAACAAATGTTGCAAATGAACTGAAGGTGAAGGAAGGAGGGGGGGAGGATGAGCTCAGCTAATAGTACTAAGGAGAACAGTTCTAAAATGCCAGGTAAAAGCTGCTGCAGACTTTATAATATTGACCCATGTGACTAACAGCCATGAGATCCCTATCCCTGCCTCTTTCTTCCTTCCACCCAACTCTCCAATTAGAACTTAGAGTGAGTGAGGAGTGAACGATTCAGTAGAGGAAACATGGAAAGCAGGTACATACTGAATATCATATCAAACCTGGCAGCTGAAAGGGTTAAAAGTAATATTCTGCTGATACTGAAAATATTAATAGCAGTACTCTAGTAAAGTGCTAGCACTAAGGGTTTAATGACAATACTCTGGATCAGTGCTGGCATTGAAATTACTAGTAGGAAAGTGTGCTGGCACTGAAGGGTTAAATGTAATACTCTGCTGGCACTGAAGGGTTAATAGCAATATTCTGGGAAAGTGCTGGCACTAAAAATGGTAAATACTCTTGGAGGGATAGGCCACACTCCTGCACTTTTAAGTGCAAAGGGGTTGCGTTCTGATCATGCTGGGGCACCAAAATGGCTAGAAACAGCCCTGAGATTACAACATGATATGGGATATAAGGCATTTCAGGGTCCTCTGTTAAGGTTGGCAAAGTTTTGATATACAACTAAAAGCACCTTTCTCTGCTTTAATAGTTACCTAGAATGTAAAAATTAAATAATCAACATTACTCAAACAGGAGGGGGGAAAAATCATTAAAGGGCATGTCCACCCCCAAAACTACAATTTAACCAACTACTGGCCCCACTATGTAGTGTAGAAAAATCCTTACCTCACATCCCAGCTCCAAAGGGTTGTCCAGTAATCCCCCCCTAAAGTCAAAAAAACTACCCACCAGGAAATCTGCAGAGTCCATATAGGACTCTGCCTCCTGTCTCTCCTCCGGGAGAATTTTGTCATGCTCAGTACAGACCTCCTCCCCCTCCCTCTCTCTCCCTCCTGTTTCTCTCTCCCTAACCCTAGCACAAAACCCCTTTTTCTGTAGTGTAGGGCTCCCGCCCCCAACCCCAAATGCCATATTAGTTTCACACAAAACACCCCCGATCTGTACTTGCATCACCTCTTTCTCCTGTCGATCTGCACAGCCGGAAGCCGTGTCTGTGTTTGGCTGCCTCTCAGCCAATCACGGACGTGGCTGCCGGTCTGGCCCGCTGCTGTGTGTTTTGTACAAAACTAATAAGTTATAAAAAGGGGTGGACATGCCCTTTAATGTTTGGGTGTTAGCACAAAAATAGACATTCAACAAGCCAAACTCCCCTGCTCTCTAGATATCTTCTGCCTTCCTATCACTGTACAGTAACTTGGGGATAAAAATCATAGAGAAGTTAAATGAATGTAATTTGGGGCTTATCTAAAAGGACATCTTCTTCCCAACCACCATTGTACCCTTTTTACTGTTGTATCCTCTATTTCTTAAGGCTGGGTACACACGGTGGGACTTTTTGTCTCTTGTGACAAATGTCCATTGGTCGCGGCAAATTCGGGCACGGGCGAATTTGCGAACGATCGATCATGTGTTTCCATAGGGAACCGCACGATCGATCGAAATTTTTCGACATGCCCAATCATTCGTTCATCCGTTCCGGATGAACGAACGATCGATGTCAGTCACGGCCGCCCGCCCCACGCTAGCCAATATTTTCGGCCGATCGACCGAAAGTGCCATGAATTGGTTGGTCGGCCGAAAATATTGGCTGGTGTGTACCCAGCCTTAGATATCCAATCTGAGCATCTTACATTTAAGCTGTCAGTCAAGTGCCATATTATTGTCACAAACTCATGTGCTTCAAGCAGTTTTGCTGTAGATGGAATGGTGACAGTTTTGACAGTTGCTATGTGGGACGTTCCCTCTCAGGAGTGCGTCTAGACCTTTTACCACCTAGGCCAAACTTTTAAAGCTGCTCCTTGTATCCTCTTGCTGCAAAGAGAGACAATTAAAAAGGGTGTGGCTTGTGGAGGTGGGTGGAGCTTGTAGACACGGGTGTGGTGGGCTAACTAACACATGCTGGTGAACTGAAGGGCTGACCTAACAGTGGCTGCTGAACCTTCTAGCTCTCCAGTTAAGCAGACACCATTGGGTCAGCCCTCAAGTTCAGCTGACACTGTTAGGTCAGCCCTCCAGTTCACCAGTCAATGTTAGGTCCACCCTCCAGTTCACCAACTACTATAAGGTCGGCCATCTAGTTACCATAAGTTAACCACAGTGACTGGTACATATAAGTTGCCCACAGTGACTGGTACATGCAGATATATGCAAGTTTCTTACAGTGACTGGTACATATAAGTTGCCCACAAAGACTGGTACATATAAGTTGCCCACAGTGACTGGTACCTATAAGTTGCCCACAGTGACTGGTACATGCAGATATATGCAAGTTGCCCACAGTGACTGGTACATGCAGATATATGCAAGATGCTCACAGTGACTGGTACATATATGTTGCCGACAGAGACTGGTACATAAAAGTGGCCCATAGTTACTGGTACATACAAGTTGTCTACAATGACTGGTACATGTAAGTTGCCCACAGTAGCTGGTACATATAAGTTGTATACATTTTATGCGTCAGGAGATATGATGACAGGCAGAGGCAGGATCATATCACAGCTACTGTAGGCCAACAGCGAGTGTGCCTGTGCGCTTTCTAAACACAGGTCCACCAGGGTTGCCTTATAGTTTTTACTGAGCATGCTTGACCTCATAAAAAGAGTGAGGAGGGATACTGAGCCTGAACAAAACAAGTACTGGATTGAAGGCATGCAGCAACACACACCTAAAAGTGCTACTTACACATATGTATTTAGATAAGATGTGGAAAATATTCTCAGTATAGTTGCCCTTTAAACAAACAAGAAACCATGGCTCCCATTGCTTTTTATTTTAGAGTTGCACATCCAGTCATGTGCATACCAACAGATATTTATTTTGTAAGGAAATATATAAGGGTATGAAGAGAAAAGAAAAATTGTCAACAGCTTAATTAATTGTTATGATCTCCATGTGTATTATAAAATAATGTACAATATTTGCAGAAAAATGTACTCTGACCCGATGAAGAGGGTATGCCCCTCGAAAGCTTAATAGACTGTTAGTCTTGTATCACATTTTTAAATAACCAGAAAAATAGTCACCCCCAAGTAACCTGAAACAGGAATGTTGTATTTGAGAGATTTCATCATGACACTTTATAAGGCTAAATGTACCCACAAATATGGAGAAATAATATATTAGAATATACTGTACTTACAATAGAAGTACTGTGGCAGTGCTACTGATCTGTTCAGTTGTTTATACAAACAAAGAAAAGATAGCAATAGCAATTGAAGATTCCAATTCAATTGGGTGTGTATCGGATTTTCGGATCATTAATAAGTTCTTCAGAACCGATGTCAGATGGAAACTAGACACTTTTGCTCATACTAAACCACAGTTGTGTTCCACAGACGCTGGACTTATTTGCTCACGCTGAAGCCTTGACCAATTTCTTTTCCTGCATTAAAAAAATATTCTTTTCCTCGATGCAGAACCTCACTTCGCAGTACTAGCAAGAGAGAAGAATGGTACCGTATGCTTTATTTTGACTGGCCTGTACTGTGGAACAAATGGAGAACAACTCTGCCTGTATGAACTTTAGTGTGTTGTAAGTACGGAACAGAAGCACAACACAGTTATGTTAGCATTTTCTTTGTATTAGGGGGATTACTGTATATGAACACTCTGTATTGGGGGATTACTATATATGGACACTGTATTGGGGGATTACTCTATATGAAGACTGTATTGGGGGTTTACTGTATATGGACACTCTGTATTGGAGGATTACTGTATATGGACACTCTGTTTTGGGGACACTTACTGTATATTAACACTCTGTTAGGATTTCTTCAAGGAGAGTCCCTCTAACCCTTCACTGGACGCAGAGTCTAAGTGTCTGCCGGTCTTCTCCAGAGCCTCTGATGGTGAGGATGTTGTGCGGCAAGGCAGACACCAGGTTGCGGCTCCAGATCAGGGATGACAGGGAACTAACCCGCAGTGTAGAGAGACAGCTAGCAAAGACCTGAAGTACTAAGCAAGTTGGAGGAACAATGAATGCACAGGCAGAACCAGAAGTATGCACAGATAGCTGGTAGGGAAACCTCGTCTGACCACAGGAAATATGCTGACAAGATGGTATGGGTACACAAGTAGAACAGTAGGTAGATACTGGCAGGAGTAACTGGGGAATTCACAGGCTGGAGCTGAGTAATATACGGGCTTGCTGGTATGGAGTGCACAAGCTGGACTGTATTATGATGCAGACTTGAGAATATGGAGTGTAAAGGTTGAACGGGAATAATATGCAGACTGGAAGCACAGGCTGGACTGTACTAATATGCAGGCTTGATAATATGGAGTACGGAGACTGAACTGGAACAATATGCAGGCTTGAGGATATGGAGATATGGAGACTGAACTGGAACAATATGCAGGCTTGAGGATATGGAGATATGGAGACTGAACTGGAACAATAGGCAGGCTTGAGGATATGGAGATATGGAGACTGAACTGGAACAATATGCAGGCTTAAGGATATGGAGACTGAACTGGAACAATATGCAGACTTGAGGATATGGAGATATGGAGACTGAACTGGAACAATATGCAGGCTTGAGGATATGGAGATATGGAGACTGAACTGGAACAATAGGCAGGCTTGAGGATATGGAGATATGGAGACTGAACTGGAACAATATGCAGGCTTGAGGATATGGAGACTGAACTGGAACAATATGGAGACTTGAGGATATGGTGATATGGAGACTGAACTGGAACAATATGCAGGCTTGAGGATATGGAGATATGGAGACTGAACTGGAACAATATGCAGGCTTGAGGATATGGAGACTGAACTGGAACAATATGCAGGCTTTGTACAAGAATAACAAGGAGCTAAAGAACAGAGTACTGGAGAGCAATCTGAACTGGCAGCAAGAATCCTACACGTGGAATGGCTTATGAAGGCCCCTGCACATCATCCTGCCGCGACCAGAACTATCCGCGCGCTCCTGTGCACGGGCGCACGCTTGGCAGCGCAGGAATGCGGCCAGAGGTGAGTACCGGAGCCTTACATTGCCCCCCCCCCACGGGCAACCTCCGGGTGCCTACAGGTTTCTCTGGATGTCTCGAATGAAAAGCCTTAAGCAATCTAGGTGCATGAACCTGCTCAGCCGGTTCCCATGAATTCTCCTCAGGACCAAAGTCTTTCCATTTGACCAAATATCGCAATTTGCCTGCAGATACCTTAGCATCCAAAATGGATTCAATCTCATATTCTTCAACATTCTCAAGCAAGACAGGCGGCGGAGGAGGAGGTGGAGGAGCCAACAAAGAATTAGTGATGTTTCTTTGAAAAGCGGAAACATGGAATACTGGATGTACCTTCAAATACTGGGGAAGTTCTAACTCAAAAGCAACAGCGTTACCACATCTCTTAATTAGAAAAAGCCCAATAAAACGAGGGCCCAGCTTGACAGAAGGAATCTTCAACCTCAGATTACGTGTTAATAGCCAAACAGAATCTCCAACCTTAAAATTTGACGAATCTCTTCTAGATCTGTTAGCATACTTTTGAGCTTGAGCCTGAATAATAAAGGACCTCAATTCCATGGATCTTTGTTTCAGAACCCTCAGCCGTGATTGAAGATCCAGAATATTACCTGTCGTCGGGACGTCAACCAGAAAGGTTGGATTAAACCCGTAATTTGCAAAAAACGGTGAACATTTGATGGAAGAATGGATGGCGTTGTTATAGGCAAATTCAGCCACTGGTAGGAGTGAAGACCAATCCTCTTGAGAAGCAGAAGTATAACAGCGAAGGTACTGTTCCAGAGTTTGATTGGTCCTTTCAGTTTGGTCATTAGACTGTGGGTGAGTAAAAAGAATTATGAATGTGTAAGGATTTACATAATTATTTCCAAAACTTGGAAGTAAACTGTACCCCTCTGTCCGAAACAATATCTCTAGGAATCCCATGAAGATGAACAATCTCCTTTATAAAGACATCTGCTGTAGTTGCCGCTGAAGGTATGCCCTTTAATGGAATGAAATGGGCCATCTTGGTTAATCGATCTACCACCACGAAAATCGTGTTAAATGTCTTAGACCTAGGAAGTTCCACAATAAAATCCATAGCAATCATGTCCCAAGGTCGAGTAGGAACTGGTAAGGGGCATAACAAACCATATGGTTTCTGTCTAGGGATCTTGAATCTAGCGCATGTAACACAAGAGGAAACAAAATCTTTACAATCTTTAGACATGGTACCTTGCCTTGATGATAAATGAATCCATCTTGAGCTGGTGGGCAGTTAGAACCGGATTGGGTAGATGCTTGTTTGATGGTTTTAGCCAGATCGGAGTGAAGAAGTAAGAAATCGTATCAGGTCTACTGGAATCCGTACTTTCCGAAAACTGTCTTGAAAGAGCATCTGCTTTCCCATTTTTTGATCCTGGACGGAAAGTAATATGAAAATTAAAATAAGTAGAGAAGAGTGCCCATCTGGCCTGACGAGGTCTAAGTCTTTTAGCCGTCTGTAAGTTTTCCAAATTCATATGGTCCGTACACACAACAATTGGGTGATTAGCTCCCTCAGGAAGATATCGCCACTCCTCTAATGCTGATTTAATGGCAATCAGTTCCCGGTCTCCTACGTCATAGTTCTTTTCAGAGGGAGAGAATTTTCTTGAGAATAAAGCAACTGGGTGAATTAAGGCCTTCGGGCCCTGGCGCTGAGACAAAATGGCCCCCAAAGCGTTCTCAGATGCATCGATCTCAAGGAAGAAAGGAAGAGACGGATCAGGATGGATGAAGACCGGGGCTGAGGAGAAGGCTGACTTCAATTGATCAAAAGACTTTTGCGTAATCCCAGACCATTTGAATTGGATATGCGTTTGGGTGAGTTGAGTAAGTGGACGAATAATGGAAGAAAAGTCTTTGATGAACCTGCGATAAAAATTAGCAAAACCAATAAATCTCTGAACCTGTTTCCGATTAGATGGTACTGGCCAATCTTGGATAGCAGACACTTTCTGAGGGTCCATGGAAAGTCCAAAAGCAGAGATGATAAATCCCAAGAAAGGAATAGAGGTCCTTTCAAATTTACATTTCTCTAATTTTACATAAAGACTATGAATTCTGAGACGGGATAAGACCTTCTTGACTTGAAGACAGTGCTCCTGTAAGTTAGACGAAAAGATGAGGATATCGTCGAGATAAACCACCAAGAAATCATCAACTCGAAAAATGTCATTGACAAAGTGTTGGAAAGTGGCTGGGTGAGTTCAGAGTCCAAAAGGCTTAACCAAATAATTAAAATGTCCAAGCGGAAAGCGGTCTTCCATTCACCACCTTCTCTTATGCGAAATTAAATTGTAAGCCCTTCTGAGGTCCAATTTTGTAAAGATTTTAGCTGATCTGAGTCGTTGAAATAGTTCAGGAAAAAGTGGAAGAGGATAACGGTTTTTGATAGTGATGTTGTTGAGAGCTCTATAGTCAATACATGGTCTAAGGGAACCGTCTTTTTTACCAACAAAAACAATACCTGCCCCGGCAGGAGATGTTGAGTGGCGTATGAAGCCCTTCTGCAAGTTCTCCTCAATATAGTCCTTGAGGACCTTTTGTTCAGGTTCAGAAAGCGGGTAAACTCTCCCAAAAGGAATCTGAGCTCCAGGTAATAATTCAAGAGGGCAATTGTAAATCTGGTGAGGAGGAAGAACATTTGCTGCCTTCTTGTCGAAAAACATCAATGAAATCATTGTAGCAATTAGGAAGAGTGACCTCAGAGGGATCCTCTTTAACCACCATCAATGAAGAGGAATGACAAGACTGAGAACAAAATTGAGAAGGCAATGAAATTTCTCCAGAAAACCAATTTATTATGGGATTATGCCTCTTCAACCAGGGTAAACCCAAAATAATAGGGAATAAGGATGAAGGTAGAACATCAAAAGAAATTAATTCAGTGTGTTGATTAATCTTTATCATCACAGGTACTGTTTCTTGACAAACCAGTCCAGCAGAGAATCTTAAACCATCGGCTAAACGAATAAACAAAGGTGAAGTCTTGGCTTGAGTAGCGAGACCCCATTCTTTTAGACATGATTCAAGGATAAATGAACTGCATCCTCCAGAATCAATAATGGCCTGAGTCTTTACGGGTAGATCTGTTCCCTGCAATGAGATGTTAATTGAAAGGTAAGATAAAGTGGAAACACCAGAGAACGAGGGACATGAAAAAAAGTTCTTACTAGTTTGCCTGATCGGACAATTATTAAGAAGGTGACCAGATTCTCCACAGTACAGACAGAGGTTCAGGTGACGTCTACAAGAACGCTCCTCGGGAGAAAGAGAAGACCGAGTGAGACCAAGTTGCATTGGGACCGGTTTGGAGACATGAGGAGAAGAGGATGAAGAAAAATGATTCTGAGAAATTGTGATTAGTACCCATTCTCTCCAATCTCCTCTCCCTCAGACGTCTATCAATTTGAATGAACAAGTCGATGAGAGCTTTGAGAGACTCTGGAATCCCTACACAAGCAAGTTCATCTTTCAAGGTCTCAGATAACCCAAACCGGAATTGATGTTTAAGTGCTGCATCATTCCAATGAGTATCGGTACTGACTCTATGGAAGTCAGATACATATTCTTCTACTGGTCTCCTCCCTTGAGACAGGTTACGAAGAGTACCTTCTGCAGTGGTGGACCTCCTTGGGTCATCATAAATTTCAGCCAAGGCAGCAAAGAAACCCTCCACAGAACCTACCGCGGCGTCATTCTTCTCCAAAAGACGAAGCGCCCAGGTCTGAGGTTCATCCTGTAAAAGGGAAATGATGAATCCAACCTTGATTCTGTCATCACTAAAACTTCTTGGTCGCAGAGAAAAATAGAGTCCACAGGAACTTTAAAAACTGAGAAAATCAGGCAGTGGTATCTAGGGTTCCAGTGGAGCAGCCTGATAAGCCGTTTGTGAAACGTTGACCCCAGTAGATGAGATGGCCTTTAACCTAGCATCAAGCTGGAAGAAACCTTGGCGGCCTCCTGCAAAGCCCCTTGTAGTTCTGCCACTTGTCTATACAAGTCTTCTACCCGACTAGCCTCTCCAACGGGATTCATCATTTGGCTGCCAGTTACTGTTAGGATTTCTTGAAGGAGAGTTCCTGCAAACCCTTCACTGGACACAGAGTCTAAGTGTCTGCCAGTCTTCTCCAGAGCCTCTGATGGTAAGGATGTTGTGCGGCAAGGCAGACACCAGGTTGCGGCTCCAGATCAGGGATGACAGCGAACTAACCCACAGTGTAGAGAGACAGCTAGCAAAGACCTGAAGTACTAAGCAAGTTGGAGGAACAATGAATGCACAGGCAGAACCAGAAGTATGCACAGATAGCTTGTAGGGATACCCCGGCTGACCACAGGAAATATGCTGACAAGATGGTATGGGTACACAAGTAGAACAGTAGGTAGATACTGGAAGGAGTAACTGGGGAATTCACAGGCTGAAGCCGAGTAATATACAGGCTTGCTGGTATGGAGTGCACAAGCTGGACTGTATTATGATGCAGACTTGAGAATATGGAGTGTAGAGGTTGAATGGGAATAATATGCAGACTGGAAGAACAGGCTGGACTGTACTAATATGCAGGCTTGATAATATGGAGTACGGAGACTGAACTGGAACAATAGGCGGGCTTGAGGATATGGAGATATGGAGACTGAACTGGAACAATAGGCAGCTTGAGGATATGGAGATATGGAGACTGAATTGGAACAATAGGTGTGCGTTGAGGATATGAGATATATGGAGACTGAACTGGAACAATAGGCAGGCTTGAGGATATGGAGATATGAGACTGAACTGGAACCAATAGCGGGCTTGAGGATATGGAGATATGGAGACTGAACTGGAACAATAGGCAGGCTTAGGGATATGGAGATATGGGAGACTGAACTGGAACAATAGGCAGGCTTGAGGATATGGAGTATATGGAGACTGAACTGGAACAATATGCAGGCTTGAGGATATGGAGACTGAACTGGAACATATAGACTTAGGATATGGTGACTGAACTGGAACATAGCAGGCTTGAGGATATGGAGATATGGAGACTGACTGGAACATAGCAGGCTTGAGGATATGAGATATGAACTGAACTGGAACAATATGCAGGCTTGAGGATATGGAGAGTGAACTGGAACAATATCAGAGCTTGAGGATATGGAGATATGGAGACTGAACTGGAACAATATGCAGGCTTGAGGATATGGAATATGGAGACTGAACTGGAACATATGCAGCTTGTACAAGAATACAAAGAGCTGAAGAACAGAGTACAGGAGAGCAATCTGAACTGGCAGCAAGAATCCTACACGTGGAAAGGCTTATGAAGGCCCCTCCACGCCATCCTGCCGCGACCGGAACTATCCGGCGCCACTCTTCCCCGTGTCGCCACGGACGCGTGCACGGCGCGTGACGCGCACGGCAGCACAGGACCGCGGCCAGAGTGAGTACCGGAGCCTTACACACTCTGCAGGGACGCTTACTGTTATTTACACTATGTGGGGATACTTACTGTTTATTAGCACTCTCTATGTGGGGGACACTACTGCATATTAACACTCCTATGTGAGGACACTTACTGTCTTTACTCTCTATGTGGGGCACTTACTGTCTATGAATACTGTGTGGGGGGCCAACTTAATCTGTAT